>VZUA01021867.1:2330-28653 GCA_013401035.1 Horornis vulcanius | reverse complement strand
TAGATGTCCCACCAACATAAATTAGCCTACCTTTGCATTATATAATTTATATATTTGTATAGGTTATATAATATACACAAATTGTTTCTGTAATCTAGTGAGGAAACATAACAAAGAACTGCAAAAAATCTCATATTGGTTAGGAAAAAAGGGTAGCAACAGGAAGGTTCAATATGCCTGGGTAGGAGCAAAGTTCAGATCTGAGACCACTAGAGTTGGGCATCACAGTCTGGAAACAGAAGGTAAATTTCTCACACCAGAAAGTTCTGTTTCCTCAAGACACAGGTAGTAAGAAAGAATCTAAAGCAGAGAAACTAACTTTGGCCAATGACAATTAAGTTCCTGAATTATCCACCATTCCCAAGTCCTTGGATCCAAGACCTTCGTAGGACCACAGAATCGTTTAGGTTGGAAAAGCCTTTAAGATCAAATCCAACCATTAACCAAACACTGTCAAGTCTACCACTAAGCCACATCACTAAAGACCACATCTACACACTTTTTAAATGGCTCCAGTGGTGCCAACCCAACCACTTCCCAGGACAGCCTGTTCCAGTGCTTATCAACCCTTTGACAAGGAGACTTTTCCTAATATCCAATCTAAACCTCACCTGGCACAACTTAAGGAAATTCCCTCTTGTACCACCACTTGCTTTCAGGTAATTGAACCATAAGGTCTTCCCTGAGCCTCCTTTTCTCCAGGCTGAACAACCTCAATTCCCACAGCTGCTCCTCTTTAGACCCTTGCTTCAGACCCTTCACCTTGCACATACATAGGACCATTTTTATAGATGTCTTTTTTATTGGATCACTGAGTTGAGAGATTGAAAAAGGCTGCCATTTAGAATGAGCTGTGAATGAATATTCTGGAAAGATTAATCTCAGTGTTTGTTATTAATAATAAACAAAAAAGAAGATAATCAGATCCTGTATTGCTGGATTTTCAAAACTAGAATACAGGAAATTACAGAAATTTAAAAAAAAAAAGAAATCTTAAATGAGAAGTTCAGAAAGTATTTGCATTCAAAATCAAACAGCCCTAATTAGCCCTTTTTCTCTTTCCCCCACATAAGCACAAAGGTGCTTCACTTCTGACTACAGACTGGACCTCCTTCATTATTAAAGGGTGGAAAAAAAGCCATAGATGATCTCCAGAGCACTGCAATACTGACCCAACTCTCCCATTAGGAGGTCACTTCTTAGAGAGGGGCACTGTGAGTAAAAATCAGCTTGACTGCCAATCCAATATAAGAATTTCAGGGTGACTTACGGAGTCAGACATACTGCTCACTTAGTTTTGTATTAGGGAAAACTTCAAGCTACAAAAAAAACCCCAAAACTTTAAGTGACTGGAAAGACTAACAAGAACTTTTAATAGCAGTCTTACATGGAGAAACTGCTGGTTATCCAGTGACCCCCAATTGTACAATCATCCCATTCAACTGGACACCACTGTTCATATCTTCCCTTTCATTAGACATTTCATAAAAGGCAGAAGGGAGGAGCAAGGAAAAAGAATGAACAGACAGAATAATAACCCCTTATATTTACATGGAGCCTTACATCCCATTAGGATGTACCTCAGGGATGATAGTGGGACCCATTAGCAAAACACAGATACTCTTGGAGCTAAGTATGCATTCATAAATGGACTGAGAAAGACCAGAGCTTGTTAGAATATCATCAGCTCTGTCAGAAAAGAAATTTATGAGGTACACGCATGCATTAACAAAAAGAGGCAGGTAATCATACTCTGTTTAAAGAAAACACAGTTCTCAGCCTGTTGGTTGATTATAAGGAGCAAAACCCCCAAAATCTAGACACCAAACACTAGTCTGAATCAGCTAACACCATTTTTGACTCAAGGTCACTCAGGCTGGATGAGCTCCAGGCTCCAAAATATTCATAATTACATTTTTAATCTTTTCTTTTTAAATCACTTCTTCATTCTCTTATCACCCTTAAAAAAGCCAACCAACAACAACAAAATAGATTCCATCTACACTGTGCCCTGTGTGTTTTATGGAGAGTAACAGAACTTTCTCCTGAGCAGGTCTGCACCCATCCTTTGGTGAGAAGTCTCCTCTTCTCTCTAATTTTAGCAGAAGGTTTCATCCAAAAGCTGAAACCTCTGTGGTTTCTTGTTAAGGCCTTACATGCTTTGGAGGCAAATGTAGAACAGTTGAGGCTGCAGTCAGAAGTTCTTCTGACAGCCTGTCCTACTGATTTTTTGTTAGTTCCCTGATGGCAAACTGTTCATAGGCATTAACCAGGCAGTGCTTCATCCTCCTGGCTTCCGATCATCTACAGATTGTCCATCTGAATTAACACCCAGCAGTCAACTCCTGTTTCTTATCCATGGGAAACAAACCCTTTATTTCTCTGGGTCTTGGAAATCACAGCTCACCTTAAGCACGGCAGAACTGCTTGCCTGACTGAATGAGAGCAGCAGAATCCATGCACTTGACCCACTAATACCTTAACTCCACACTCACATAGCACAGTTCCTGACAAATGCACACTCACACGTCCCTGGTGCCAGTTAAGATTGTGGATAGATGGGGCACAAGCAGAGAGGGTGCACCTCTGAAGGCTTTCTCGTGCTGCTGTGAACTAATACAGCTGCAAATACAATACTCATGAAGCAATAGCAAGCCTTAAATGTGAAAATATGAGATCAAACACCTTGAAATTATGGGACTGCTTCCAATATTTACCTATTTTTAGACTTAACAACCTTGGCAACATGTCTTACAAGCATCACTACCTAGTTTAAAAGGTCCCTTGTTAGGGAGAACCACATTTTAACTGCAGGGAAACACTGAAATCACTTGGCTGCGGTGAAGCTGGAGGGGTTTGGGGGGGAAAAAGGTTTCAAAGCAAATTATTCCTGTCAGGATCGGGTTTTTTCCTCCCAAGAATGAGGTTTTATTGTTTTCATTGTAGTTACATTCTTACTATGAGAGCCTTAGCTGTTTAAAGAAATATTATTACATTTCATATGTGAAGAAATCTTGCATGAAAAAGGCAATTCCTCACTTAAGTATATTAGCCTATGAGATAGATATTTTTATATATAATGTGTGTATATGTGTGCATATATAGTTATGAATTTCACCATCTTTGTCAAAGAATTTTATAGGAAAAGTTTGCAAGAAACAGCCCTGTGTTAGAAACAGTTCACAGAGCTGAAAGGCTGACTATCAAGGGCAAATTACAATGGATGAGAAAAGAGCAGTTGGCCTCTCTTCAGAACTACACACGTGTAAGGCCACACACATTCAAGAATTTTGGGGTGCAAACCCAGTAGGATGCAAAGCTGTTTTCTCATTTTTTGAGATGCACCACTGAGCAGCTCTGCCTGCAGGTGGTGGAACACCTCCAGAGGTTGCTGTGGGGGCAGCCCCAAGCACATCAAAAACCACCTCTCCTCCACAGACATTTCCAGAGAGCAGCTGGCAGCCATTTGGTGCAGCTGGTGGCTGTGAAGGACCCCAGAGGAGCCAGTGCTTTGTACCACGGGGCTTGTGGATGTCAGAGCAGGGCTCGGTAGTTGTTCCTTGCTGTGCAGTGCAGCTCATGACTAGGCTACATCCTCATCCAGCCCCAGCCAGTCCTGCTCAGGCAGAACAGTCAGTCTCTTTAGCACTAGTCTTATTAATAATAATAATATTCCTAGGCTGTCTGAGACAGCAGGAAAAGGGAGCTTAAGGCATCCTTTAAAAGACACAAGCACACAGCTGGCTGCTGGCAACAGCAGTGAGCATCAAAGGGCTTGGAGTGGAGGAGGGAGACAGAGCCATGTGTGAGGGAGGTGTTTTGGGGGCAGGCACTGTCCCAGAGAGAAAGGACAAAGGAAACATCACAAAATGATTCAGAAATACAATTTCAGGGTGGGACAGCAGAGGCAGGGGAGCTGTTAGGAAATATCGACTGCCACAGAAGAGAGGTTACAAAGCTTTTGTGTCAGAAATGCCACAGAAACTCCTGAGTGAGGCAGGGAGGGATCTGCTGAAGACAAGAAACCAAGCAATGGCCATGAAATTCTCAAAAATTCTTCAATCAGACACAGCTGGGCAGAAACAAGCAGAGCTTCATTACATGCTCATGGGTTAGTCCTGAGACAATACAGAGGTGAACCAGAGAATGCACTGGAGAAACTCTCCTGAGATGAATAGCTAAGATCCTGAGGTGACCTACATGCCTATATTGCAGTCCTGCTGTAATCTCTCCTGCACACACTGAGTGCTGTGCTGACAATCTCAGTTCACTGAGGGACTGAGAAATATTAAAGGTATCATTAACCTTTTCTTTACCATGAGCTGGAAGTTGATTTATCCAGAGGCTTAACACTCCCTTCTCTACACAATCATACACACATATGCAGAATTTTGACCCCTGGATCCCTTTCCTCCACTCCCCCTAACTCTTCACAACTTCCAAGTCTCACTGGTCTTTTCCACTCTGCCAGAAGCAGCAACCCAGCTCTGCTGGCAAACACAAAGAAACTCAGCCCAGCCGAGGCATGCGCTTCTTCACTTTTTATTCTGTACATTTCCACACAAGTCACAATACAGAAAAAGTCTCCAAAAGGAACAGTAACCAGCTCTTTCACTGTATACATATTTCTTCCTTCCCCCAGTTTAAAATCTCCTTAGTTAGCAACACAGTGATCAAGATACTTTGTATAAATAGGGAATGCAAGAAAATCATGGAAGAAAATACTTTCTTATTTTGTTACAAAAAGCCCCTCCTCCTTCTCATATTCCCCCTCACTGGTGATTACCTGTGCCTTGATTCTCTGTTAAACATACATCCTCCATTCATGGGTACTGCTGCGTGCCTCAGATTCCTTTTGCCAGCTGGCAGCCTCAAGATGTTCCAGTGCATTATGCACGGGGTCAGGTAGCATAAAAGAGCCCTTTGAGATGTTATTACAACTCCTGGAACAGATGTGGCTGCAGATAATAGGATATGTACAAATGCTGGAACTCTGGATGCCCATGAAATGTTGGTTAAAAATGCACATTTGTTATTGAATTTTCTGCTCTGTTCAGGGGGCCAAACACATTATGGGATGGTCCAGGTTCTGACCTGGGTCACATCTTGGTTCACCAGGAGTGAAGCTAGTGCAGAGGAAATCAGAATCTGTCCATTGTCCTTTCTCCACCATCTCCAGGAAGCACCACTATACATACATACATACATATATATATGTATATATATCCTGATGGAACTCAGCCTTTCCATCAAGAGTCTGTTCATCACCATCCTACTCCTTCCTAGCCTTGATGACTCCTTCCCAGCCTTCTGCCTTTTTGCATGAGAAACTTCCAGTTCCCTAAATCTTTGCTAACCCTTATCCTTGTTCTTTACCAGTTTTCATCTCCCATTTGCCAGGTGGCCAGAGGAGACGTTAATGTGAAGGTCAGAGAATCTGTTCTCTCAAATGTTTCTCTCCATTCCCCAGAAACCTTTCACATCAACAAACCAAAGTGGTGATATCTGGATGCTTAAGCAATATTCTGTCATACCAGCACAACAGCAGAGAGGTGACAGAATGAGTTATTTCTGAGATGGGCACTCCCAAAGGAAACATTCTGTGCTCAATGAACTCAATATGATGGAATAAAGCTGCTCTAAAATTCAGCAAAATACTCTTCTCTGAAGAGAGATAAACCACCTGAATGCTTTCTTGACTTGAAATATTACCTGAGTTACAACATTTAATACAAGATAGCTCAAACACAGAAATCAAGCATGAGAAGTGCAAAATAGCTCTTTAGAAAATTGTCATTCTCCAGCCCTCTTTAATATCTCAACTTAAACCAGTTAAACTAAAAAGCATGGAACAGGGCTACTCTCACTGTCTCTCAAAAAATGGCTCCAGAAGAAGCTGGATGCTATAGAGGAGTAACATTACCAGGCACACTAAAAAAAAACCCAAAAAACAAAAACGAACAAACAAAAAAAAAAAAAAAACCCCACCAAACAAAACCCCAAACAAAAAACAAAATCAAAACCCAAACAACTCAAAAATAGTTAATATACAGCATATTTTGGGCGTGTAACAAAGAAGCATCTTACCTGTCTGTATATGGGGAGATCATATTATCCCCATTTTACAGATGAGAAAACTGAGGCACAGTAAGGCTAAATGATTTACCCAAAACTACTCAATGGAAGTGGCAGGAATACACCCTCAAACCCTTGATTTGCTACCTTTGGCCCTATCTCTTTGACTCCAGTACCTGCAGAGAGAATTCTGACAACTTCTGGAAGCAAATACTGTCCCTATTCTGTGATACACAACCATGAGGCACACAGTTAGACTTGTTAACTATCATAAGACAGAAGCACGCCATTAAACCACGCAAATTTTTTTGCATAATCTTCTTTGTTGTTCAGCAAAACAACAAGTCAGGTCTTGCTGGAAATAAATCCTCACCAAGCTAGCTGTGACAGTCTCATAAACCAAGCTCAGTCTTTACATAGGCTGCATTTTCATTAGCACAAAACTGCAGCTTGAGGAGTGCTTGCAATAGGAGAAGCATGTTTTCCCCGTACCACCGTGGCTTTTTCCCAGTGCAAGGCTGCAAAACATAGCTGTTTTAAAAGCTGTGCAGAACCAAAGTAGCAATAGCAGCAGCACAAAGGCAGGCCTGTAGCTTGTAGCAAAATATTCTGCTCACTGACTCAAAGAGGACACTGAACCTCCAAGGACTGCCAGAAGGTTTGTGTGGGAGCTGCAGAACACAAGTCCTCGGCTTTATCGTTGGCTAGACTTTTTAAAAATCTTTCAAAAGCCTCCTGCTTCCAAAAAGCTGTCTGCATCCAAAATGACTGGCACAGAGTTTGCAACACAAAATAATATGGGCAGGAGAAAAATAACCTTCGTTTCCCACTGTGAAAGCACATTTCACCTTGAGGAGATTTCTACAGAGAAATGTTGGCACATTCCATGCCATATTCCTCTCCCCAGTGCACTGCACCCTGCTGGGTCAGTGGCCAAGGCTGGCAGCTCCTAGGTTTGAAAGGGATATTTTGAAAGGGATTTTAACCCTTGATTATTTCATTTTCCAGTAGAGTTACAGGACACAGAGCACATGTAATACATGGTGTGAGGGCAGCTAGATGGCACCCCTTACAAAGAGCATTCTCAGGATGATTGCTCTGGGAAGATACCGGCAGGAATCCCTGTCCTGAGGCACCAGGAAGAGAATCAAAAAGAGCTTGGAAGAGTCCTTAAGAAAGGAAGTCAGCTCCTACAGGCTTGCTGATGTCCATATGTATTTTACACTCTACCTGGCACTGGTGGAGTGTCAGAATAGGTACTTTCAAAGAGTTGTTACTTTTGCCAGTAAGGTGAGAGCTTAACCTTTCTGCACATAAGGCATTCCCTGCTTTCCCTTTCCTAGCTCTGTGAGGTGCAACAGCAAGCTAGGCAGAGACAAAGCTCCCAAGAGCTGCCTAGTGCTTTGAAGGCTCAGCCACTTCTTTTCTTTTCTCCCAGAGCTGTTGCGTGATCAAAGGAGGCAGATGGAAGAGAATCAGTCTGCAGTGACATGTAAACGGAACAAAAAACCCTGATAAGCCCCTGCCATCTCCCTGTGATTTCTGTGAGGTACATGCTGAGCAGAAAGCTGTACAGTAGCAAAGCCAGCCACTTTGCATGAGAGACCAGCACGCTCCTTTGCCAGTTGGAAGCGGCTGCCTCCTCTTGCAAGCAAGTCACAGAGCAACACAACTACATTTGCCCAGGCAAAGATTATTTAACAGTAAAATCACAAAGGGAAGAAACATGAGAGTAGACAAAAAAAATATAAAGGTGAGAATTTCCCAACTGATATTAAAACTAAGTGTGAAAAGGCTGAAATCATGCCCTATGAAAAACCCAAGTTTATCATACTTTGCATCTCTTTAATCCCTAAATTACAGCTTGGGCATTACAACTGCCCTCAGAGGAGCCTTTAGTGCTGCACATCCCACTCAGTACAGAGAATTTCAACATTCCCTACCCATATCTGTACATGGTCAGAGGAGATCCAACCATCTCTGACTGGTCAAGCAGAAATGTCCCAAGGGTAAGCACAAGAGCAGGATTTTGACCTTTCCAGTCCAAAAAATGAAGGTAGAATGAACTAAGGAAAGAAGAGGTGATGAAAAATTAAAGACTTCAGTACAACAGAAACTCTAAAAGGGAGGGGAAATAAAGGAAAAGCAAAGAGCACTAAAGAATATTTTTAATTAAATTTAAATAATATTATGTTCTGTTTCCTTCCTGTCATTAGCTGCCAGCAAGATCACTTTTTTCCTTAGATTTGACATGAATGTACTCCTCCCCTATGCCGTGCAGATAAGGTTTTACAACAATAGCAAGACCACAGGCAACAGCCACAACTGCGCCCATCTTCTATTAAAACAGGCACATCAACAGACTTCCCATTTGTCAACAGATTTCCCATTCTGATGAAGGGAGAAGAAATGGTCCCTGAAAAGAGCTGAAGCAGGGGACAGGAGAGGAAAGACAGCTATTCAGTTTGTGACCTACAGCAAACATTTATTTTGATGTGGCATTGCCTCCATTCGTTTGGAGGGAAAACCTCCAGCATGGCTAAAGAGCAGGGAGGGGTGTGCTTGCACAGCTTAGAGCTCGTGTCACACTTCACAAAGCCTCCAAGCTTTGCAAACAGAAGGCTGTCCCCCTCCAGACTCTGTGGTGATCTCTGTAAGGGCAGGAATGCCTCTTCATGTGGGTGACATAAATATTGGACGCAGTGAGCACCCACCTCACTATTACGATTCGATATACAATTTGATACAATTATGATACATAATTAATCATTGCAGTGTTATTCAAGAAGTAGCATTGCAACTCCCTATCTGGAAGAGCAGGGAGGGTGTAGAAGCCATTCTGTAGAATTCCCCATTGCCAGGGGCCAGATTAATTTTGCTTTTCTAATTTTGTCATCTTTCATTTTTTATGTGAATGTCACACAGGAAAAGCAGCCCTAGAAAAGTGGGATTGCTTATTAAAGCCTAATTAGCCAAGTAGAAATCACTCATGTCTGCTGCATCAGACTCAAGAGCTTCTTGAGCTGCTTCTCCATACCTACAAACATAACTGATTTGTACAGTTCCTAGACAGGATTTGGATTCTGTAGGAAGAGAGATTACCTTCTACCTCTTCTTGACCACAGGTTGAGGAAAAGAGTAGAAATTGAAGGTCTCTAAAATAGCTGGAATCAGAAGGCCATTTTTCTCATTAAAATGAAGCGCAACACTAAGAAATGAGTTGCATGTGGTTCATGTGCTAGTAGTTAGGTAATTGCAGCACCACTTTAACATCGGATTGCCACAGTGCACACTTCACTGAGTGTGGGTTACACATCAAGCAGCCTCCCAGACAGGGACTAATTGAAGAGCCAGGTGTGGCACTTCACCAGCAAAAGGAGGCTGGCAAGAGATGAAGCAATTACATATGTAGTATTATATTGCTCAAAGAAATAGTGCTTTATTTCTTGCACTTCAAAATGCTACAGCTTCTATACACTTTGCATATGAGTGCTGAGGCTGTTAAAATATTGGTGAACTCTGAAATAGCATTCCCAAATCAGGGTTCTGATTCTAGTGGATAAGGGTGGCAAAATAGGAACAAATTTTTGAAGGAAGCAAGTTTTCTGCTTTTTTTGGTCATTCACCTACCTTTATGTGGCTGTCAAGAGAATTACTGCCTCCTTAGAGTCCCCAAATCTCTGACACATAGGAGATCTAAGAGCATAAGCTGACTGTTTTAATAAAGCTTAGCATCAAATTATTTCCTGAAATATAGATGTGTTAATATTGAAACAAATGTTTTTGTTGCAAGGCATCTCCCTGCTCAGGCTTTAGAAGTTATGATGGGCTCCGTTGGAATGAGGGGATTTCAAAATGATCTGCCTGTCTTCCCCACTCTCTGGGTAACTAGATACATGTGTACTGCACAGGATGGATTGGTTTTTTGTCTTTGGGGANAGCCATGGTCTCTTGCTATGGTCACCTGGAGTAATTTACAGCACGTTACTGAGTTGCAATCCACAGATTTTGACAGGCAGATCATGGAATTTAAGGATGTAGCAATCCATTGCTAAGAAAAATAGCTGTTAAGAAAGCAAAATAAGAAGATGAGTACCACAGTGAGCACTCTAATACTGTGTCTTATGCATCCAGAAAGATGCAGGAATATCAGCTGTTTCCAGGACTGCTGAAACATCCAAAGGTACTCACATTTAATGCTTCAGACTAGTTAGGAAGCTAATAGCCCACTGTCACTTTGGCGCAGATTCACAGAGGAAAATAATGAGAGGAAACAATATCTTATGAATGGAAAAGAATAGGTAAAATGGAGGTCAAAATGTAACTTTTAGACAGCTTAAAAACAAGTCTTATAAAATATTTCTCTATAGATGTTACTTGAGTGCAGAAGAAGCAAAAGGTGGGAGAAGAAAAATGACACACCTCAAATGGATCAGCACAAGGAACTGCTTTTTTCTTGTAGTACACAGAGTGCAGGGACAGGATTTTTCAAGTCCTTCAAATTTCCAGCATGTTCATACATTTCTTGAGTACCATGAAACTCCCAGAAAACTTGAGGCTACCGATGTCTCTTGCCCATTTCACACCCCAGAGACAGATCATGTCAACATGCTTTTGTCATCCTGCAAGGGTCAACACATAAGCAAGTCCCACAGAAGGCATCTGGGATGGAAAATAGCCACCCTCTAGATGAAATTGTATTAGAAACTTTCACTACCATGCATTTTACTGTCACAGCAAAGACAAAGACAAAAATGAGCCAAAGAGGCCATGAAATATTACTGAAACCTCCCACAGACACACCACCAGAAAAACTATGTGCCCCATCTGTTCTTACACAACAGTACCAGCTCAGCAAATACATCTGGGAAGATCAGTGGCAACAAAACATCAATTTTGTACTATTTTTTTTAATCTATGGTTCTTCTGTATGACAGTCTTCTTGTAGCAGGGGTCATATAATGTGGACTGAATCCAGGCTACAGCACCATGAGTTGAGACTGAGCAATTCTACTGCTGCTGGGGAAAAGCAAGAGTGACAGGTCTCAGTAGAAACACCTACAGACACCCTAAAGTGCTAGAACACAGATAAGCAAGCCACCATATGAAATGGTGAAAGAGTCATTGGAGTCTGACACCTGTTTTTTAACAGGCAAAATCTGCCTTCACTCCCTGTTTTACATAAGCAAAAGTTCAACCTCACATCTCACAGTATTGAGGAGTGTCCAGAGAAGTTGTGATGACCCATCTCTGGAAGTGTGCAAGGTCAGCTTAGATGGAGCAGCCTGGTCTACTGCAAGGTGTCCTTGTCCATTGCCATTCTATGCTATAATAAATGAAAAGTGTATGACATCATCATGCCTTGAGTAACACATTAAAGATACCTCTAGCATTGAAACATGAAATAATAAGAGTAACTGATGCTATTAAATTAGAAAATTAAGTTTATTTTATCAACATTATAAATACTTTCTTTCCCTCTATTTAACTCCAAAATGAGATAGTAAAACCAGTACAATGGAACAATTCAGAAGCTCTTCAGTTCTACTGAAAAAGGTTCCCTTTAATAACAAACTAAAATGGAAAATGACATTTTGTCCGTCCAGCAATCTCAGTAGCTGAGCATCCCTAGGGACTTTGTCATTCAAATGGCACAATTTCAAGTGTGTTCGCATATGTATGTGTGCACCTATATACATGCATACTGATATTTGTAAATATACATATATATAGTTATATACACACATTAACAGACACAGCCACTGAACAGATGCTTTTAGTAAATCAAAACGCTTTACATGTAATTTAAGTGGACTCCCAGCTGCACACTGGAATTTGGGCCCTGCCCAATGCAGGCACAGTTGCACTGTACTCATCTAGACCCCCAAGTGCTCCAGAGATTCAATACATATGTGTCACCTTTAACTGCTGCAGAGTCTGCCTGCTTCTGGTAATCCCATCACACTTGAAAAGGGTAAGGAATAGTCCTGCATTATCCTGGTCCTGAACTGCCCCCAGTGAAGCCACTTCCTAAATTCCTTGCCATGCATGAGCCACGGTAGAAAGCAGGAGATGTGCTCCATTACCTACAGATACAAAACATCACCAGTATCTAGGGCATCACCTGTGCAGTGCTTTGGGACACCTTGAAGGCTGAAGGCACTACCTCCAGCCAGTTCCTGTCCTACCTCCAGTGCTGGGGGCTATTTTTATCATACAGTATCTGTCTCCTACTGAGCACACAGCGTGGGCAGCTTTCCAGAGACACAATAGGCTCACTCTGATCATATCATCGTACTCCAGCTTTCAGTGAAAAAGGCAAGCCATGCTCTCTTGTGTGCTCCCAGCTCCTCTGAGCAGTCCAAATGGCACAAAATTGCTTGGGAAATCTGCCCATCCTGACAAGCTGCTCCAGAGCCAGCCACAGCTGCAGGCACCTCCTGGGTACCAGGGATGAGTTGACAAGGGGAGGACAACTGAGGACAGAGGGATCAGAACCAGCTCCCTTTTCATAATCCACATCTGGCCTCTGGAGGGTACCTGTGATTAAAGCAAGCCTTTACTGCTCCACCTGCTTCATGGGACTGAAGGATCAGGGAGCTGTCATAGGTTCAGTGACCATACTCAACCTGGCCTCAGCACAGGACAGAGCCAAGCTCCTGTGTCATTGGAACTCCCTCCATTTCTCAGATCAGTAAAGCAAACCAAAAGATTAAAGTGATGGTAACATAATTCCTATTTTCATAAATATATAGAAATATTACAGTAGTGCCTTCTCTCACAGCTGGGAAATGATGCAAGGCCTACCATGAAAGCACAGTGTTAGGATCTTTCCTTGTGGAAATATCACATACACCAAAACTATATTCTGATTTTTTTATTTTTATGGTTGCCAAATTCTGTTCTAATATACACACACACTTATTTTCTCCACAAGCCCCTGGATAATTATCAAGGGTACTAATTTGTCTTTCATATTTTATTTTTTAAATGAGAAAAGTAAAGACAGAAAATAAGACAAAATACATTTCATGTCGCCATTGATCTGTAGATTACAAATATATATAGTTTCCTTCCAGAGGAAGAAATACTAAAGAAATATTTTGCCCATATCAAATAAACTTTTGAAAAGAGGAAAAAAAATTAAAATATATTGTTCAGCTCCCCCCTCTCTACCACAACAATCACTCATAGTTAAAAAAAAAAAAAAAATCCATTCATTTGATTTTCTCTGCTTCTACCAAAGAAGAAAAACTTATCTGGATAATGACCTGAGTTATTTTCATGGTTTCCAAATGTATGTAACCCAGATGATCACCGTCTATCAGAGCTACCCCTAGAAAGGGATGTGAAAACAAACACTGGTGGATCTTTCAAATCAAACAACAAAGCAAAGTTCAAAAATGTATTGCAAGAGTTATGCCAAAAGTCGGCCATGAGCATCTTCATGGGCACTGGTCTGACAAAGTAGAAGTGGAAGCTCTGCTGTTTTGTCAGCTGAGATGTCTGTAGCAATTGGAAACCCAAAGGTGAAACATTTTGCCTGTGTATTTGCTTGCTTTCTCTTCTTTTATGGTTATAAGACAGAGAACAGACAAGAACAGAAGACGCATCTGGCCTTTACAGCAGCTAAGCTTTATATTTCATATCTGTTGTGGGTAACAAGGCAAAGAGCTGCTGCTTGTCCTTCTCCAGGGACAGACTCCCCAAAACTTTGTCCCCTTGAAAAGGCAGATTGTTTACAGATGCAGCCAAAGAAGGCTTTCCCATTCCAAATGGGACTAGGCCAGTGCCCATTTGTTTGTTGGCAGCAGCAAACCCAGGCTGACTGCTGATGTTCCATGCCCCCTTCCTCCCTCTGGCTGTGCTGCAATGGGGACTAGGTCTGTTAGTCAGTCCATCAGAATTCTCAGTCTTGCACAAACCTCTCCCCAGTGTAAAATCCATCTTTTCAGAAGTAAAGAGCAGCTATCAACGTCTAGGCAGCCTGAAACCTGAGAAGAACTAAGTCAGCCATTACACACACAAAAGTGATATGAGAAACCTTCCCGGTGACCTTCTGCTCTGCCATTCTGCATGGTTTATCCCTCATAACTCCTTTCCATGCAAATGCCTGTCTCACAAGGATACAATAACTGTATGCCCAGCCACAACAAGGCTGGGTTTTGTCACTGTTGTAAATCTAACTGTGCCCACATCCTGGGAAACAAGGCAATAAGCAGCATCCTCTCCGAAAGCAGGGAAACTCCATGGCAGCTGAGTACTGACAACACAGCTTCTGAGAGGATGACAAGGGAGGGAATGTGGCTGGTAAAACACTGTATGTTTCTTTAAGGGCATCCAGAGCTCCTCAAATACTTTGCTACTGCCTGACCATTTGTGAAGACAACACAGAGGTAACAGGTAATATTTAACTTATGAGAAGTGAGCAGAACAGGAGAATAAAAGCAATGCAGGAAACTGTAAGGATGGAGGAGAGCCTGGTTGGGTGGCTTAATGTACCAGTTAGTTTGGATTTTGTTCCCCCACACCCTCTTTACTCTTTCCTTTTTTTTTTTTTTTAAATAAATTGTACAGATGAACATGGGAGAAGTTCATGCTACTTGCTGGAAGCAATAAAGATAAATTTTTGTGGCCTATGGATTCCACAGACCTTTGAGTGTCCCACCTCATCCATCATGGGCTAACTTAGGGAACATAACCGTTCCGCAGCAAGACTTGGTAGCCCTTAGAAACTGGTGGCATGTCCTCAGGTATTTTCCTCGAGAGTGAGAGACACGTGGATTCCATCAGTTTCTTCCTCACGCGATGCCTGAGTGCCTCAGGTGCAGTCTTGAGATTTCCAGGGATCCTCTTGGATATTTTCAGACATCAGACTGCTGTCTCTAGATCCTCGTGGGAAACCATTTGATAGTTTTGTCGACTCTCCAGGTAGGAGGCCAGGTCCGGATCACCAGCTTGCTGAGCCCTGTCACGAGGGGTCTTACCCTGTAATTACAAACATAAAGAGAAAGTCCTGTGCTAACACGTTTAGAACAACAGATAATTTCTAGGCAGAAGATAATTAACAAGTCAGGAGCCACTTGTCTGGATGTCATCTGTTTCAGAAAGCTTCTTGAAATGTACAATTCTGTCATTTGAACAATAGATCATAGAACCATAGATGATCTCTCCTCCCATTATAGGCTACCTCATAGAGCCCAAGAAGGTAGTAATTGGTTTTGATTGGTTGCAGCAAAGATGCTTCTGACTCTGGAGTACAGAGAACCAGCTCACTCTCAGCTGCTGGCCACAGGGTGCTTGTGCTCAGAAACTCCAGAGAGGCAGCTTCTGGACCATGCTCCTAAGCAATCAGATTGTTATAATGACAGAATATTCCTTGGATTTAATTTTTTCCCAGATTTCTTTCTTAGTCAAGCTTACACCAAGAGAGTGCTGTGGTTCCTGTCACATCAGTGAGCATAGGGGCAAGCCAGGGTAAAAGAAAATAGTTAGCCATCCTCAGAAAGCAAGTCAGCCACAATAATCGAGCCTCACAGATGCTGTACAATCAGAAAAAATCAAAGCTCCTGCAGGTGGTCCTTGCCCACAGGCTTCTCTTTTGACCACACAGGAGGAAGACACTGCTGTGCCATGGAGATGTCTCATTCACACCCAATGTACCGAATAGTTTGAGGCCAGGCTCTCACTGTGGTGACAATGACCCATGTTGGGGACTGAAGTCTCTTGCACTTGTTTAAATCAATACAGTTTTCTCTATAAAAACAGCTTGCTTGAAAGGAGCTGCCCTCAGCACACACAAGGAAGCCTCAGTCATGCAAACAGCAGGGACGGATGCTGTCGGCCTCGCTCAGCCGCAGGGGTTTGTGAGTGGTTGATGGAGCTGCGTTACCTTGGAGTCTGTCTTTCTCAGAGAGGCTCCTGCATCCACCAGGAGCTGGCAGACGGCACGGTGGCGCTGGCAGGCTGCCTTATGTAATGCTGTCTCACCCCTAGACCAAAGTACAGAAACCAGCAGTGAGACACATCACACCAATGTACATTTACGAAGCATGAGGTGCAGAGGATAGACACAGAAGGATGCTGCATTTCTGCGAGGTTCCCTCTTGCTGGCAGAGGTAGACTTGGGCACTCTCTCCCTTAGCATCTACATCCTTTGACTCAGGAAAGCCTGCAACGCACAAATAGCAGACGAAGAACTTCTGAGGGATGGCAAAGAAACATGCGCAGATTTTACGTATTCAGAGGACTGAATGTCACATTCCCATCCAACCACCAGCTCTGTTAACTGCTGCAAAGGCAAGCTAGCCACCTTCTTATTTCACAGTAGGTGAAACAGCAACAGGGTTTGTTTCTTCCTGCAATTTCTTTCCTCAACCTCTTTCTTGGAGTCATCCTAGAAAAATCCTACCCATCAAAGCTATAACTGGTGCACTTGCTGCCCTGGTTTTGACACCTTGCACCCTTGGATGCATGAGAGCAAGAACTCTCATGTTTTCCACCACTGGATTGCTGAGCTACTGGGGGAGATTAAATACAGGCTTTTCAGAAGAGAAGACTGTGTATTGGGAGCACATTTGTTGCAAAGCTTCTCACTCAGAGTGGAGCTAAGTCTGACAGGATTCTGAAACTGACTTACTCTTTACTGAGAGTAAAGAAATCTATTTAGATTTGCCTAGGAAGAGGAGGAAAGTATGCTTTGAGTGGGTTGAAAAGGAGTCTTTAATACCAGTATCCAACAAGTAGGGTTGGATAATTACATTACATAACCTGTGAAATAATAAATGACAAGAAATACATGTAGCAGGACAAATCTTGCACCAACCTACGCAGAGTGCATAAAGCAATCTCAGCCCCCATCCATGACAGGGGAAGTTGAAATGTTAAGGGGGCTTGCAATAAATATGCCCTTGCTGCATGAGAACTAGTATCAGAATAGAATACTATTTCCCCCTGAGGACCAAATGACAAATCCATACTGCCAGTTACAGCCTGAACCTCCCCTTTCCAAGAGTTAGAGGCAGAGGAACCTCTGTAAAGGGAAGCCCTCATAGCTATGCTCACTGACATTTTATGTGGTTGTGCTACACTCCTGGATGAAAAGAGCCAGCCCGTCCATCCAGCCCCCATTTTGCTGGACATCACTCATGCAAAAGGTGCTCTCTGTTAGCAGAGGAGGGCACTGAGGCATGAGAAATGATAGGCTTGGTCCCTATGAGAAAGACTGCTTTTGTTTCACATGTATTACACATATTTTGCAGGATTATTCATGCTTCCCTTACACACTTTTGTGAAACTTTGATTATACAAGGTGTAAAAAATTGGGAACTGGAAAGGAAAGTAATTTGTTTGGGTTGGGTTATTTTTAATATAAAAACCAGAACTGATTGATGTTTTAACTACTTGATGGAAACCTTCAACTGCACAAGTCCTGACCACCTGAGAGAGCTAAGGCAGAGCACCCTGGATGAATCAAGAAGGGATTGAAAAAGAAGGTGTAGAGCAAGAAAAGTAATTTCCTGACTTTTGGAATTTACTGTTCAGGTCTGTCCTTTAGTAGTTGGAGGCTAGAAACATCAAAACACAAGGCAGGGCTTCTATTCCTCTAGAAAATTGAGGAAGCACAGGAAGCAATAGGGAGAAAGTCTTCTGTGAATCCAAGAAATTTGTGATTTAGGCAAGAAAGTCACATACAAGGAAACTGATGTGTGGTTTTTTGGATGCCTTCTGTTTGTTCTTGAGGAGCTGTGCCAATGAAAACCAAGAGGAGTCTGCTAGTTTACCACACATAATGTGAAGGATAGAATAGGTTATACTTACGTTTCACTGTCTGTCATGTCCAGCAATTCAGATGGACCTGCAAAAGATAGTCAGGTATGTCATGTAACATTTGTCTGCATGACTAAAAGATATGTCTACCAGGAGAAGATTCCCAATAAAAATATATAAAAGAAGACAAGTGAAAGCTCAACCTGCACAAATATATCAAACTTCCATGTAATATTTGCTTGTGTGAGCCCTTGCACTAATAAAATTCTGAATACACAGTCACTGCTGGAGTGTCAGCAACAGGGAGTAGCAGCCTCTAAATTATCCTGGGAATGAATATTCATGGAGTTTATTTTCTCACTCGTCACCTTGCTCAATTAAGTGGTTCACATAAATACAGTACATTGAAAATGCTGATATACTGGAAACCCTGATATATTGCAAGTTAAAATCTATTGTTGGTATTAGGGGGAAAATGTCATTAGGAAGTTGAAATTTGCCAAATTTCATCCTGAATGACATCCCTGTGCTACTCCATTTAGTAGTGTTATACAAAATGTAGATCAGGGAGGAATATTCCCAGCGGTCTTTATATTGATATGCAAATCCTGTACTCAACTGGTTAGCAATGATCAGGAAAGTAAGACTAAGAGAAACAGAAAAGATTTTGTTAAGTGGGAAAAATATAATACATTTATGTTAATGTCCTTTTGTCCTTGATATTCACTACAGGAGATATAGCAGCAAATTCCATCACTGAATTACAGTGATATGGAAAGGCTAGGATCTGGATATCATTTGAAAAAAACAACTTTTCCTTTGCAGTCTGTCATATTATCCTCTCCACTGCTCTGGAGTGTAGTGTTAGATGGCACAGGGCAGTTAGCAAGGGGAACAGGGAAATTTTACAAGACTTTTCCTTCCTGCGCAAGAATATTTCTCTCCAGCACCACCATGACTTTGAAATTCAAGAGTTCTCAAGAGCTTACAGCAAATCTCACCTGAAACTGTGGAATTTCACACTACCTGCTTACAAAGGCCTACACACAACCTCTCTACAATCCTTTCACTCTGAGTGTGTGTCAAAATGGATCAGAGCAGCCTGTCTTTACCTCACTGCTTTTACAATGTACACATGGAGTATCACTGGGGCTCCTGGAGCTGCAGGCAGCTCCTTCCCTTCATCTTCTGTCATCATGAGGAAGGGTGGTGCTTAGTCTTCAGTGCACAGGGCATTGTGTACCACTTTGTACTTGTCATGACAGTTCTCCAAACTCAGTAGCCACTGTCAGCTATTTGATGCACGCTGACTCTACCACCACACATCCTCACCTCCACACTTGGCACTTGTGTGTTCACTCCTGCCTATCAAAAACAAGAATCAGCCACTACCCCGAGCTCCCAGGATCATGAAGAAGGATAAAGGGGGATTAGCAGAGCCTCTTGTTGAGAGGAAAAAAAAGAAACTAAAAAGACAATTAAAGAAATGCATATGAAGAAAAGGAGTCTTTTACATTTCCTAGGAGATAATAATGTTCTCTCAAAAATAAAGGTAATTCCCCATAACTTCCTGCAATGTGACACCCGAGAGATAGGCAAGCAGGAATGGCCTGCAGTGTGTTGGAGAAGACACTGCCACCTGTTATTTCTGCTCACAGTTGGAGCAAGGAAGGATGTTTTGCTGAGGTGGAACAGGGTGACAGGTCTGGCTTTATGGGACATAGAGGTGCTTGCCCAGGTAAGCAGAGGAAGCTGTTAAAAGCTAGTAAAACAGAGAGTAGTTGGAAGAACATGACCTGAGAGGGAGAAGAAAGCTGGGACAGAGTGGGTCTGGAGAGAAACCAAGGGCAAAGGAAAACTCGTGTGAAGCAGGAAGAAATAGCAGGGCTAGGACAGATGAGCTCAGGGCTGAGGACCGTGCGAGCAATCTGTGAGTAGAGACCTGAGGAGATGACAAGTACACCCCACCAAAATGCACAGGGTGCTCTCCTGGATACTGCCCCAAATTAAGCATTTCATGGGAGAGCCCTGACTCCACCCAAGTCATACATAACGGCCAGATACTGGAGCTAATAATTAGCTGCACAACGTGGTACCAGGATTCCTTAATTTCATTCTCTCAGGTCTATCTCTGAAGCTGGAATGTCCCAACTCACAGCCTGAGCTGTGCCCTTTACTTCTTTATTTTATTTTCACTTGTGCTTCTCTTAAACCATCTCACGCCCTCCTCCTAATTCCCTTTCCCCTCTTTTTTGGACCTCATTTTTATATCAGTCTCCCTGGCGCTGCCAACCGACCATTCCAAATCCCCCTCTGCCCAGGGACAAAAGCTGCACAGATGTGGGAAGGGCTGGCACTGGGAAAGCTGACGGCACTGTCATCCTGACCCAGCGGGGAGGCGGCTGTTTTACTCCGGGACAAGAGGCAGAGAAAGAAAAGGGGACCAAGGCACAGAGAGAAAGAGGACAAAATAACCCAATAGAAATCCGGAAGGGAAATGCATGAGTGAGATTTCTATCAAGGAAAACAGCAGGGGGGGAAATAAAAACAAAAGATAGAAATGTGTGGAGAGGTGGAGGGAGGAAAAAAAAAGAGAGAGAAAGGGAAAAAGAGACTGGGGGGTTGAAGAATGGCAGGATGGGAACGGGGGACGGGGTGGGGGGAGAAGTTCGAATGAAAAGAGCTGAAAAGCATGACGCACTGAGGGGAAGCCCAGCTGAGATCACTCTCTTTCCTCAGCATCGCCCATAGACTGTCTGTGTAGCATTATTAACTTTATTCCTTCTCTCCTTTTGCCCTCTTTCACTCCACCAAAGCCCTTCTCCAGTTCCTCAGAAGGCAAAGCAGCCTGAGCTGGTTATGGGAGGAGGGAAGGCAAGGAGATGCTCAAAAGCAGCTGCTCCTTCGCTGAGCTCACTACAACAACAAAAAAAAAAAACATTTTAAGTGACCATATTTCAGAGGCATTTCCAAAATATACAGCACCACACATTCTTGAAAGGCCTCTGAGCCCTCAGCATAACTCTCACCCATGGATGTGGTTACAGCTACCCACAGGAGACTCATAGATATTAACCCCTGCCAGTCCCGTGTCCTGTCAGTCCTTCATAGAACCAAGGTAGGAGAGTATTTACCCTAAGCAGTAATGTCAGACATCAACATTTCTGGATGTTTATCTGTCAAAACTCTCTTTGTTTTATAACCTGATTGAGGTTATTATCTGGGGGGCAAAACTGGATGTGGATCCTTACCTTCAAAGTGGGAGTATTTTAAAAATAATATTAGACTGTAAATTCAGAACCATTTCTAGCCTTTCTCTAACTCCACACTCTTCTTTTTCACCTGATGTGAAAATTAACAGTGTTTTTTTCTGCTAGTGTCTTTTAGCTCAGAATATCCACTGTAATATAGAGGCTAGTCAGGTTACAGGAGCATTCCTTCCTACGTGTCTGTCAGCCATGTTGCCCTAAATTTTGGTAAACTTGAAATTAAAATAGACTATGTTATACCTTGCGCCTTCTAGAAAAACTAAACTGTTTTCTGCTGAGGCCCCTCACAAATGACCACTGCCGTAAAACATTCTGCAAATCTAGACATACTAACAGGTGTCATACAAACTCACTCTCATTCAGTGTTGCTTTCTGATGACTATTCTAACTTGGTCCCCAACACACATCTCAGTCACAGCAAAATTTTCTTTCTCAAAGCCTTCCAAGTGGCTTCTGAATCTGGTCAGGATGCAAATCCAGATTCACTGATGGCTCTTAACTCTGGACTTTGCAGTGCTAAGATTAATGAAAGCATCATTTTTTTTTTAATTTCTTTTTTATCAGGGGATGTTTTCTAGTGAAGCAAGGACATTGAGGTGTGAGGACAGAGAAATGTTTAGAATGGGATGCCCTACATACTGTCTGTTGCATCAGAAGTTCCCACCACAATCTCCTAAGGCAACTGTAAACATCTTTCCTCTCTTCTGTTTAAAATCAAAATACCATAGATGAGCTAGAAAATCCTTCTTGTCTTTTGAATGTCTAGAGAAAACAAGACAAGACAAGGACAAGGCAAATGGAATTATTTACATAATGTTTATAAATTACAAATTTTTCACAGCTGCCAGATTAAGACTCCAATCCAAGTTTGATACCAAGACAGATGATTTAGGAGGCCTTTTTTTTAAACAGAGGTTCTTAAGCCTTCCTTAATTCTGCTTGTGTTAAGCCAGTAGACAATTAACTCTTCTCTAATGTACGTGCATTGGGATGTGATCCAGTTGCTGACTGCAGCATTAAATAGCTGTGGTTCTGATACCTACTGAGTTTGGCCCTCACTTTCTAGCTAAGCATTTCTTACTTCAGCTATAGACAAGATTTTAAAGCTGACCCTTCTACTAGAAGCTAAAGGCTCCTGATTTAGGTGGGCAATCTTGAACGTGTGACAGATCTGTGCCCTTCCTGCACAGGGGATAGAGACAAACTGTTTTATTGGAGCAGCAGCCAGCACAACTCTTCCTGCAGCAGCAAGCAGCTGTTGTCCTGACACCTACTACATTGGTGCTTCAGCTGCTATTTCAAGCTTGTGCTGGGCCACTGCGAATTATCTGGCAGTACTGCACAGCAGTCCCCCTGTGTGACTCATCTCAGCTATTTCTAATTTAAGATAGGTTATTTTCCTCCTCTTAACATCTGAAATCATTCTGATCATGATCACAGAATAACCTTTCATATAAATGTGCCCTGCATGTTTGCAGAAAGCCATCTCCACAAAGGACAGCTTTAGCACAGCTACGCTATTCTCCACCCTTTGTAATTCTAGTTCTATGGGTGCCACTCCTGTATTGCATTGGATTCACCTCACTGTTTTTCAAACTAGACACCTAAAGTTCCTGGAACAGTGGGTTTTGTCTTCTTTTGTTGCTGTTGATTTTTTAGAGATATCCAGAAGATTTTTCCCTGTGTGGTTAATAATAGATTTTCTGTGCTGCATGCTTGAGGGTATTTTACAGTGGAACTCCTATTATCATTCACTATCCTCAACCATGTATGGGAAGCAGACAAACTCCAGAGGAAGTGTGACTGAGCAGAGGTAATTGCCAGCACAGAAGTAAGACTCATTTTTATGATTTTTTTTTATGGGTGGATATTGGCAGAAACAAGAAGCTCCACACAGGGAAACCTTTAGATATTAGTAGCATTGGATCAGGTCATATACAGTAATTAATGCTGAGAAGATGCCAAATGCCAGAGAATGCAAAGAAAAACAAGGACATTATGATGATGATGATTCAGCAAGAGAGCTCATTTGTGGCTGAGAAGTGCCCAGAGTAGAAATGAGTTTCATTAATTGCTTGGTGGGAGAAGAGAGGAGGCCTCTATTAGATTGTGCATTGTCCCATACACTCCCTGATCCCCAGAGAATGTTAAACAAACAATGCATTTGGAGAAGCCCAGAGGACAAATGTCTGGAAAGCTGCAAAAGCTTCCTGCCATCCTTAGGGATAAAGAAGGGAGAGACAAACTGAGCTGACATTTGCACAACCTTCTGATTTGTCTTTGTCTAACAGTCCGTAATCCCTCACATTTCTCTATTTACTTCAAACATTCCCATGGATTCTCTGCTTACATTCTTATCAGTTTAAATTATCTTACTTTAAACCTTCACCAAAAGGACAGTAACTGGGCCAGACTGAGACTAAGTTAAAGTATATGTGTCTAATAAAAATCCTAGAGAAGGATCTATGTCAGTGAATTGGTACAGGTCATGTGCAGTGTGAAAAGAGAGCGGGGCAGTAAGAAAATAAAGCAAAATTATGCCTGTCTGCAGAATTCAGTGGCACATATGTGCACCCTGACTAATGTGATAATCCAGAGCAGTTAAATAGGAGGTTGAGTTGGCACTGGTAAGGTTTGCTAGAACTGATGGGAAAAGCAGCCATTATTTGGATAAAAGGCCAGCTGCACTGACCCATCCACATGTAGGTATCTATACTAGAGAAGTAAAAGAACAATTCAGCCTCTCTCAGGGGCACAGTTCAGTTGCCCACATGCAGATATTTTGTGCTGTTTGATACACCTATGGGCAAGCCTTGGGATGCATTTGGAATGACAGAGATGCTTGCTTGGGCTTTGGCTTTCAGTGCAGGTTAGGCCTTCTCTGGACCTTGTATGATATCTTATAGATCCAAGCAAATGTCCTGGATATCGAAGGGCAAATGACATTAGACATTTATGTTTATCTGAATGAATAAAGTGCACAGGTAACTGTTGCCTGAATCACTTTCTGGGCTCCAATGACTACCTTGATGAAGATGTCCTTTGAGTTAGTCATGCTAGAAGCCTGCTGCTATTAAGGATGTCCTCTTCACTTCCATCTGCCAGCAAAAGTGCCTCTGAGATATCAGAGCAAATGAACTAAGCCAAAGATTGCTGATGACAGTCCAGGAACTTGGACCTATAGAATACGTGACACCGATATNTATGCTAATACCTAACTTAGGGGTCAAGCTTGAGGAGATACACTGTTTCTTCTTCCTCTCTTATGAGTTGTGCTTTTTTCTTCTCTCTGCACAATTTGTGCAATACCTTGGAGCATTAGATAATATTTATTCTAATTGCCAGGAGCAGTCTCTGTGTTGAGTGCTAACACTGCTGCTGAAATACTGTAGCTGATTTTGATATTCAGAAGCCAAAATAGCCACTAATATTTTGCAGTGGGGCCAGAGAAGAATTACAACTGGAAAACCCCTACAGTGAAGGAGGCTGGTAACTGTGATTTCAGCTCTACGTGCAGAGCAGGGACTGTATTACTGTGCCACTCTCCAGCAGTGAGGGAACAAGGTTACAGTGGTTCAACAGACAGAAACTCCTAAATGTGACTGCCTCAGACACAAAAAATTGCTGCATAGCCTGCAATCTCTGCTACTGACAAGGATAAGGAGAGTCAAAAGGAAACAAGGGCAATGGCATGATCACAGTCCATAAATAGAAAATGGGGATCAGAAGTTTTTGCTATTGGGTGGTCTTGAATCTAACAGACATAATCTTCAAAGGTTGGAATGGATGCTGGAATGGTGAATTCATACAGGAAAAAGTAAGCAGACTCTTGACCAGTGTGTTACTAAATGCTGAAATAATAGCACTGGTTGTATGGGCTCTTTGTCACTGTAAATATTTTAATAGAGATTAGATGCTTTCTAAAACATATGCTCTAATTGAAAAACAGTTCAGAGGATTCCTGTGCCAGAGGTTTTAACTGGAGCTTCACACTGCTCCTCCTCAAAAGCCATTCTAATTCTTCTTTTC
The DNA here is from genome assembly GCA_013401035.1 of Horornis vulcanius. Classification (NCBI taxonomy): domain Eukaryota; kingdom Metazoa; phylum Chordata; class Aves; order Passeriformes; family Scotocercidae; genus Horornis; species Horornis vulcanius. Next base: position 3,511 of record VZUA01021867.1, on the reverse strand, counting down.
ATACTTTATCTGGAGCCATCACTCTCATTGCTACCCCATTCCCAGCCTCCTGCTCACACATGCTGCAGGTGGACATTTCACTGAGGGACACCACAGATGAGTGAGGCCACGTCCAGCAGCCTGGTGNAAAAAGAGAGAGAGAAAAAAAAAACATACAGATGGATAAGATGGGAGGAGCACAAAAACAAATATGTCAGTAAATTCTTTACAGGTTCTCATTGTAAGTCTGTACCAGAATAGAACAAAATAAAACAAAACATTAATTTATAGCCTGCTTTTAGGCCCTGGTATAAAACATCTCAAACCAGAAGTATTGACAATTATATGGGTTAAGGAGAACAGTCAGTATTTCCTAAACAATGAGACATTGCTACTCTGCTGGTGATGATTTATTGCTTGCTAGGAATGCTTGCAAACCACATCTGGGAACACTGTTGGGATATATTAAAATATATGTACTTGATAGAAAATTCTGGCTTCTTTGCTGAAGACTCAAAATTTTCCTCAGCACAGGAGTCAAAGATTTTCTGACTAAATCAGAAAACTCCAACTCAAAACTCCACAAGGAGGTGAGGTGGCTGTCATGGACCTCCCTTCTCACAGTGTCCCCTGTTCAGGGCTGGCCAAGGAGGAAGAACTACATAGGGTAAGAATGAGAGGGGAACAGCAAGCAGGTGGGTGTCAGAAATGCTGGAAACTTTGAGGGGGCGGGGGTAGGATTTGCAGTGCAGATCACTGCAAAAAAAAAAAAGTAGAGAATTTCTACAGAGAGGACTCATTTATTATGTAGTACATCTGAAGAAAGGCAAGGAGTTTCCCCATCAAAGCCAGCTCAGGCAAAAGGTTTTCAAGAAGTGTAAAGGAGACAACACTTTTATGACTGCTTGAAGGATTGCTCCCTAGATGCTGCAGTCACGAGTACTGAGGCAGTGGCAAAGAAGGGGCACCTGCAGGCAAAAAGTTGGCCTACAGCACTGTCATTTTTACAAATGGCTCCAAGCTGGCTTCTCAGAGATAAAATTGCAATCATTAATCACAGTCCTCATCCAAATTCGAGGGCATGTTTTCAGATCCTGACTTGGCTACTGAGACATGCAGCCTGAATAGCTGTCTGATGTGGGACTTCAGTCATTGGCACAAAAATTTTGCATGAGTAGTTTTGCCTCCCAAACTTACTATAC
>VZUA01021863.1:39649-56546 GCA_013401035.1 Horornis vulcanius | reverse complement strand
GTAGGTGTGCTGCCAGGTGAAGGGGTACAGTAGGGCCACCGTGGCATGGCAGCACTTGGAGAGAGTGCTGCAAGACAAAACACAAGCGAGGACAATGGCTGGTCAGTCAGGGAATGAGGGGTGCTTCCTAGAAATCAACTGTTCCCTGATTGATCTCTCTAATTACAGGGGACTTTCCCACATTTCTGACCCCATTTTTCAGCTTCAGAAGCAATGACTTCTGAAAGATGACCCCAGCCCATAATCTTATGACAAGAGATAGGTTCCACTGAATCAGAGATCTGCTGCTCCGGTGTCCTGATAGAAAATATCAGACAAACAAGGCATCTTCTAAGCTGTGCTTTTCCTTAGAGAAATTAGTTGATTCTCCCCCAACTCTCTGGCAGGATATCCAGTTAGCCATGGCAGAGCTTGCCACAGGGCACCAGTTATTCATCTGCTCTGGGTCTGGAAACATTTTTATGTGTCAAGAGAGGGAGAGGCTAGCTGCTATAAATCCTGTATATATAACATCATTTTGTTTTACCAGCATCCAGTAAAGGAGAGGAGTGAGAGGAATGAGACTGGTGCAGCATGGAGGAGTCACGTGGATAGAGAAGGATGCCCAGCTGGTTCCCATTAGACTCCAAGGGAAAATTTGCATTCACCAAGCTGGGTTTATTGCTGACTTGAGAAGGAAGGGGTTTCATGGGTGTGGACTTGAGCTTGCTGAAAAGTGAAGCCTGCTTTCCCTCCCACTCCCCGCTCCAGGCAAGCGTGGTGGATGTGCATCCCTGTGCTGTGTCACTAGGGCACGCTGAGCAGAGTGGTGTGGCTGGGGGACAGCTGGCTGGCTTCCATCTCCTAAGTTCAGGTCAGCAGAACAAAAACGTTCTTGCCCGGACATCAGTGTGACAGTACAAAGTAATCAGGCAGCAAACATTATTAAACACATGACACTTTTTGGACATAAGGAGATTCCAGGGGAAAAGCTGGAATCTGCTTAACCTGAAAATTTTATCTGGGACTTTGGCAAGCTGGGAACTGGCACTTGGGAAAGATGCCTGGGATGTGTGTTCTGAGAAAGTCTCTTCACAAAATGAGGACAGTTTCCTCTCCCTTTGCTCCCAGAGAACTGTCTTTTTTAAGGGGATACTCTGTAAAAATAGAGGAAGACCCTTCAAAAGCTATGTTACAAACTGATAGCTTTAAGCCTTTAAATGGGAAAAAACCTTCAGTTCCACATCCTTGTTTGGGAAAGTTTGAGTGTATCCCCCTCCCTGCATTCACTCCTCCAGGCTGCCTCTCTGTTGCTGCTCTCCAGCTGTGCCTGCCATCATCAGCATGCCCACACCGTGCTGTGTCTATCACAAATGCAAGGTAGGCAACGAATCTGAGAGAAGCAAAATTAAAATAATGAGAAAACATGGAGCTAGCAAGAAACAGAAACATTAAAAAAAAAAAAAAACCGCCCAGAAAAAAAAGCAGGAATAATATCAAAGTAGATGATTTTTGTTGTATCTTTCATACAAGCTAATATTAAAAGGAACTGCAACAAAAGTGAATGTGTCATCTTCGAAGTGCACTCCAAGCTAATGAGATCCTTTAAAAACCATCTCCTTCAAAGCTGTGCTACTCATACATTTCAGGTCATGTTAGCAGATACAAAAGCAGGGGCTTCTCTTCCTCTCCATTACTGCAGAGCGTATTTTCCACTCCTCAATTTCTGACTGATAATAGACCTGGTAATAACAGCAGCAGCATAGTGAAAGCTGAAAGAACTGCACCTTTCATCACTTGTGCACAGCAGTGGGGCATTACCACCCCCCACTGTTACTCTTCTTTGAGGAGAGAATGAATGTGGAAGTGTTAGAAGTTTTACATTTGTCACCAATCCTCTGTTTTGAAGATGTATCCAGATTTTCTGCCTAAACGTGGGACCTGAATTTACAGACAGCATGTGAAAACCTATGGAAAACATCTCTGAGTCCAGGTATCTCCACAGAGGAACAGTGAGCAGCTAAAGTACATGGTTATTTATGGCATGATGAGATATTATGGCAAGCTGTCTCCTACTATATTTATGGTGGCTTGTTCTTCCCTCAGCCCAGCTCTCGAGTCCCAGCGAGTACACATGGTACGTGAGAGATTGAGTGGGAGGAGAGATGGCTGAGCTCCAGCAAGTGGAAGTCAAAGACAGAGCTGTGTTAAGTCTGAAATTGTACACACCAGGCAGTGGGAAGTAAAGATAACTTCCCCTTCCACCCTTCCATCTGTGCATGACTCATCGCCTCCAGGGTGAAACCCAGCTATCTCTGCTCCCAAACATTTCTCACTGTGGAAGACCTTTCCAGGGAACAATACCAGTAGGGTTGAGCTCTGTGAGCCTCTTTTGTAGGCAGAGCAGTTCAGGGATGGGCACAGAGGAGGTATCACTGAGGTATCTTTTTCACATGTCAGACTTGCTCTGCAGGTAGTCTCAGGGAGCTGCAGGTTGCCAAGAGCCCAGGAGAACATCGGCCTTCTGGAGTGACTCAAGCTTAAGTTCTCTCTTTCTCTTGCATTTGGCACTGCAACAAGCACTACGGGACTGTTGATTCACACCAGGCTGCTGAGCCTTGCAAAAGAATCCAGCTTGATAAATCCCTTTTATGCCACCTGTGTGAGTGTGCTCTTCAGCCAGCAGCCACGTGACTGCAGTGTGCTCTGGGAAGCATCACACACCAGGCTCAGGCCACACAGGTTCAGTCCAGCTGTTCAAAAGGGACACAGACACCATTTTTTAGGGCTTTTGGTTTCATGAGTAATCTTTAAAATGCTGCAGGTCTTTGAAGAACACTTTCAAGATGCTGAGCACTTTTTCATGGGTTCATTCAGCCTTGTGCAGGGAACATGGTTGAGCTGCCTGTTGCTCGCAGTTGAGACTGAGATGTCAATAGTACAGAGGCTAAGTACCAAAGTACACAAGAACCCTCAGAGCCCTCCCAAAAGGCTGGTTTGGATAGGGACTGACACACAGATCCCCCTGGATAAGCATTCCCTTGGGCAGAACAATGATACTGCAGCAACCTGTCACATTTGTTTGCTTCAACAACAGACCTTCCCAGCACACAGCACCCTGTGCACACACCTACCTCACAGCACCCTGTGAAGCTGCTGCTCCTTGGTAGCCACCTTGAACACAGGTGGCCAATACAGAAACTCAACACAACAGCTACAACTACATAGAAATCCTTCTTTCTCTCCTGGGAAAACTTGCTCCAAGACTAGCTTGACTTGCTCTAAAAGACACCTTGACAAGTTGCAATGGTTTCTGTGGAGGGACACTGGCTGTTCAGCCTGGTTGCTTTCCACTCCAAAGGCATGCATATGTGATAAAAAGCCCCCAAAGCTGACTCCCTCTTTGGGTTTAGGATACTGCATGATTTCTGAAGAACACCATTGAATCAAACATCCTGCTGTAGTTTAATGCCAGGAAGTCCTGTGGTCCCTGCACTAACCAAACTGCTCAAAATATGCTGGCATTTGACAGTTTAAGACTGCTTGAATATGTATATTTTTAATTTTTTTATAAGCTCTACCACAGCAGGATTTGTTTTACAAACACCTTCAGATTTCTGACACTGTGTCACATCTGGATTTACTTATGATGGATTACAGATCTGGTTTACAACATTTAGCAGGCACAGGAGCTTCCAAGGATTGTCCCATGACTTCACACAGCACTGCTGCAAATCCCACCAGGAGGATGCCAGGTTCCACCAGCTCTCTGGGGACCCTCACTGACTCCCACCAATGTGGCAGGTTGGTGCAGGTGCAGAAATGGTTGTTACAATGATCTGAAGAGACAACCCTATTATCTGACATCCAAACTTCATCCTTGAGTTTCTTCTTCTCTCTAATCACAGGGCAAAAAGGGAGAAAGCAGCGAGGCTGATATTTGCAGTCCCAGATTTGTTTTTGTAGCACATGGTAAAGGGCTCTTCCTGATGATTAATTACCTTTTGCTGGGGATGACCACATTTAAAGTGTCGACTCTAATTCTTTCAGATCTGCCTTTGATAACAATGACCACTTTGTGTTGTTGATACAGCTGTGGTTTCTGGCAGACACAGAGGCAATTGCTTGAGTTGGTCAGATCCACAACAAGCTTTTGAGAGCTGGAAAAAGGAGGCCTTGATTTTAAGCCCGTGCATACTTTTCTTTTTAAATAGCCTTCTGAAGCACAAAGATCTCGTGCTCAGGCCACTAAAAACTGCCCAGCTCGAGGTGCCTTGTGACATCAGGTGATTCTAGCTGAAAGATGCCTTCTAAAAGGTTGGTTGGCAGTGCCTGGAGCTGTATGCCAGGCAACATCCCTTTGAAACAAAAGCAGCTCTCATGTTGCAGTGTCTAACCCCTGCTACCATCTCCACTGCCCCAGGACTAAAGTTAACAGTGCAGGAATGAACAAAAGCCACACAGACCAGCACAGTTTTAACAAAGTCATTTTCCTGGGTTGCAAGGCAATGTATACTCCAGTATCCATAGTGACAGAGAAAAAAAACCCACCCAAAAACTAATAAACCAAATTCTTTCCTTTTCCGCTGCCAAGCTGTGGATTGACAGGTATTTAAACACTCAATGCTCATTCTAAAGATGGAAAAGACAAAGTATTTCACTTGCTGTACACTTGTTAGATGCATTTTTTGGCTCAGCTTGAAAACATTTCACAGTTCATGCAGTATTTGGCAGGAGACCTTTCAGCCTTCTTTTCCCACAGACTGATTTTATAGCAATTAAAGGACATAAATAAATTGTACACATAATTCCTCTGTCACTCACACCTAGACACTCCTTTTCAAACATGGATAGTTATTGAAAGTGCTCACATGAAAAACTGCAAAGATGAATGATAAATGTAATTTATTGTGCATCTCTCACCATGTCACCTGCACTCTTCCCATTAATCCATCTCAGATGGATTATTTCTAGCATTCCTAACCTCTGAGCAGTTTCCAACAGCTGCTTTTATAGCTTTTTTCCTTCTCTTCAGCTATTTCCAAAAAGTGTTTCTTTTCTTTCCTCTCAAATCGGCATTTTCACTCCTAAACTGAATACTACTTAATACTCATTAAGTTCAATGTGCTCCTGTCCCAGGAAAAATATCATTTGGACAGAAGATCCTGTATCTTCAATAGCATCAGCTTTCAAAACATGGAAGGCCCACCTATGAGTAGAAGAGACTGTTCACCTTAGGAAAGGCTCACAAAGCCAGTCCATTCAAGTCACTGAACTGGATTAAAGTACAGTAGTTAGTTAATTTTGAGGGCCATTTTCTTTGTTTTCTGTATTTCACACCTTTACAGTCATTTGGGATAATTTCCAAGCTTTTGCTCCACAAAAATGAGCAAGAGAAACTTAATATTTTGTAAGAGGAAAAGAAAAAGACTCCTGAAATTGCTCAGAGCAAGGGGTTCTCAGAAGCATCAAATATTAAAAGTCTCATACAGATCTGGCAAATCTATGGTAAATATTTGAATCTGAGCCCTGTGGTCTATCAGACCCTGGATCTTTTAAACACGACAATTTCTTTTTCACAGGAGAAAAAAAAAAAAAAAAGCTGTTTATGAGATATTTAGAGATTCTAGAAACTATGATTCTATAGCTGTCTCCCACTCTATTTACAGGCCTGTACAGCTGGAGTCATTCCTAAGGACCCTAGATGTCCTGATAAAAGATACAGGGGTGGGAAAAGAACATCAAAACACACCAAGGTGCTTTCAATTAGAGATATCACACCCCATGCTCAGAATACATGGTGTTGTAAAGATGTGATAGGAAAAGATTTGTCAAATAAATGTTCAAGTGATGTCTCAACGCCCCCCCAAAAAAGTTTCCTGCCATTTCCTGATACCACCCAGCTNATTTTGAGGGCCATTTTCTTTGTTTTCTGTATTTCACACCTTTACAGTCATTTGGGATAATTTCCAAGCTTTTGCTCCACAAAAATGAGCAAGAGAAACTTAATATTTTGTAAGAGGAAAAGAAAAAGACTCCTGAAATTGCTCAGAGCAAGGGGTTCTCAGAAGCATCAAATATTAAAAGTCTCATACAGATCTGGCAAATCTATGGTAAATATTTGAATCTGAGCCCTGTGGTCTATCAGACCCTGGATCTTTTAAACACGACAATTTCTTTTTCACAGGAGAAAAAAAAAAAAAAAAGCTGTTTATGAGATATTTAGAGATTCTAGAAACTATGATTCTATAGCTGTCTCCCACTCTATTTACAGGCCTGTACAGCTGGAGTCATTCCTAAGGACCCTAGATGTCCTGATAAAAGATACAGGGGTGGGAAAAGAACATCAAAACACACCAAGGTGCTTTCAATTAGAGATATCACACCCCATGCTCAGAATACATGGTGTTGTAAAGATGTGATAGGAAAAGATTTGTCAAATAAATGTTCAAGTGATGTCTCAACGCCCCCCCAAAAAAGTTTCCTGCCATTTCCTGATACCACCCAGCTCTCACATAGAGATTACAATGTCAATCTGTATCCTTAAATTTTTTTCTCAGAATGTAAAATTTTTCCTACAGAGAAAGAGAAAAATATTTGAGAGCCTGTGATTATAGACGATGTCATAAATCATATATGTTAAATAGAGAGCTAGTGTTTGCATCAAGTATCTCACTTTCAATACAAACTTAAATGTTCTGCATGAAATGCATGGCTTAAGTATCCAGAATACCAAGTCACTACACACATAATGTATCAGTGATTATAAAGAGGCAAATTTTCCCTGTTCTGAACCAAGACAGCTGCCAAAACCTGCAAGCAGACAGTACTACAGCTTCCCTTTCCCCAGCCTTTCTATTCCTGTGATGAGACTGCTTGAGCTCTGCCCACAGAGAGCCCCAGATCCACGTAGGATGAATTTTTCCCCTTCATTTTCTTCTAGAAGGGGCCTCTCCATTCTTTTCCCCAGTGCTCAGTCCCAGAGCTGCAGGCTGCTGCCTGGAAGTTGTGAAAACAGACAGCTTAGGGGCATTGTACACTCCTGAAACCTGAGCGTGCTCCTAAGTGTCATTACTCATCCAGGCAGCTTTTCTTTCCCCAGCCTTGGCGAACTTTCCTCCCTGAATCCTCAAGTGCTTCAAGGGCTGGAGAGCTGCCAGCCACCAGCTGCACAAGATCTTAAAGAAACCCGGACCCATTTTCATAATTTAGGAGAGCAAACAAATACATTTTTAAAAGAGCAAACTGAGCAGATTCAAAACAGAAGGGGGAAGTCCTCTGTCTCATTGCCCCTTGCCTCATCCTTTACTTTCATCCCCATAAGGAAAAAGAAGTCTTTAGAAACCAGTATGAAAATACAAGCTGAAAACTTAGGAAGATTTTGTGATATCAGGGAAAAACTCAGAAAGGACAGTGATCTCTGCACAAGGCTTGACCCCTGGAAACACAAGCACAGCTCAGCAGGGAACATTGCAGCATCATGGAGCAAAAGGAGAGGTTTTGCTTCCTTAGCACCAGGCATCTGCTCTGAAATTGTCTGGAGGAAGTGAAATTTGGTTTTTCTCGGGGACGAGAAGCAGCACTTTTTGCAAGATGCAAAACGAAATTAAGTTTCACGGCTAAGTTCCCCATTCCTAGGAAGAACAGCCCTATTCATGTCATTATGAGGTCGGAAAAGGGCAGTGAAGACAAGTAACAAAGCAGAGAGATGTGTCACTGCAGCCTTCCCAGCCTCCCTTCCTTGCCAGCTTTAGGGAAATACAAGAGGGTACCTGAGCTTGTCTGCGATGAAGATCACTCTCCTTTCCAGCAGCAAGGAGGCAAAGACTCTGCTCAGGTGCCGCACGCTGAGGGAGGTGAACAAGGACTCGAAGTCAACGTGCTCCAGCCGGGAGTCAAGCGGCCGCCGCAGCTCGATGACCTGTTGGGGACACAAAGGGCACAGGTGAGCTCTTGCTGCTCACCCAGAGGATGCCAAGCAAGGACCCAGCAGGTATTTTCACAGCTAGCAGCCCTCACTGACTGCTGGTGAGCCCCACACAGCAGTAAGTCCTCAAACACAGTCTTTCCAAAGGCCTCCCATGAATCCTTCTTCCAGATGAAGACGATCCAGAGTCCACTCCAATAGGCACAGCATGAAGTCAACCACAAGTTCTTCCCACTGGACCGAGGACAGGGAGCTCTTCATAAGGAGGAAAACTAGTTTGTGTCCAGCTAGGAGTGGTTTTCAGGCTTTCTGATATTCAAGCAGCAGAATGTCATGGAGCCTTTCAAATCTACACTCTGACTTTTACAGTTACGATTTATTTTTATTTTTTTTTTACTGCAAGAATCTGGATGCCTAACCTCCTGACCATAAATTTTTTATATCAGTTACAGACAAGAGCAGCCTGTGGGTATTTTTCTTTGTTCATATCTACTTAAATAATGCCTGTCATAGCACCTTAGCACTTCATACTCCTTATCTTAGACAGATGCTTATCTAAATTGTTTTTGAAAGCCTCCAACACCATACATTTCATAAATCCCACAAGAAAATTATTCTAGTTCTAAACTACCCTCACCAATATCAAGCCTGCAGCTGAAACATGTCATGTGGCAAATTACTTCAATTACTTGTTTTCTTACTCTCAGTATACCCTCAGAACAACTGGTCACATTCCTCTCTGTAGGAAACTTCTTATGTATTGAAAGGTTATCACGTGTCTTCCTTTGTCTTTTGTTCTCTATATTAAGTAAACAATTTTCTCAAGCCTGTATTTTCTAGACCACTTAGTAAGCAGAACTACCCTTTTGGGGCTTTCTCCTAGTGATTGCATGTTTTGGAAAATAATACTCTAAAAAAAATTCCAGCAGTACTGGAAAGCAGAAAAATTACTTTCCTTTATTATTTATCCCTTCACTTGCATTCACAATGAAGGATTTTGTCTAAATAATACCACACTGTTACTGTTGCTCACTTTATGACTCACTGTACCACCAGATCCTTCTCTGAAGTACTGTTGCTCACTTAGTTACTTTCATGTTGTATTAGACTACTCCTTTCTTCCTCCCAGCATTTTGCTCTTGTCCATATTGATTTTGACACCAAATCTTCAATTTACAGAATCACAGTGTCATTTAGACTGGAAAAGATCTCTAAGATCATTGAGTCCAACTGATCACCACCATGACAACTAGACCACAGTGCCACATCCAGTCACTTCTTGAACACTTGAACGTGTTTCTTGAATTTAGGGGAGTGGGGCACTTTGACTTTTAATCCCTTACTCTCCAAAATGCCTGCCCCCATCCCAGTGCTGTACTGTGTAAATGTGGAGTTTATGCCATCAATCAGATAATTAATGAACAGAATCCCAGACACAAACCAGCCACAACATTCTCACGGCACACCACTGGGACTTTGCTCCTCCAGCACAGATTTTTAACCAGCTTTACATGTTCTCTGCAGTAATGTCATTTAGTTGGACTGTTTTCATTTGAGTTGAGGAGAATGCCATCATGTAGTGCTCTGCTGAAAGCCCACAGAAACAACTTTATCAATTTGCTTGCTTTCCTCCCTCTCACATTCAAGGCATACCAAGCCCTGCAGTAAGTATGGCCAAACTACATTCAATTTGTCTCCCTCCATCCTCCCACAGTCCTTCAATGCTATACCCTAAAGCTCTGCACTCTTAAAACCCTCCTGCTGTCCTCACACCGCATCGTGTGAGATGCAACACAGATCCTCACCTCCCCACTGAGAAAATGCAATTCTCAAAGGCTGCAACATTAGCCTGGTGGGGTTTCAAGGATTTTTTGACCTGATCCACAGAAACAGAGGTTCTGTATTAAGGAAACTGGAGCACACAGTACAAACCTGTTGTTGGGAAGTTAAGTGTGGTGTCCTTGAGCAGATCCAAGGGCATATGCTGGGCAGCACAGGACCTGCTGCCTCTTGGTCTCAAAGCCAATGTCCTGTCTCCTTTTGCTATACTAGGCTGTGTGCCTACATTCATTTTTACCATAGGATTTCCATTTTGATTCTGAGGCCACTGAAGTCTCCATTCCATCCCCTCTGGCCCCCTGTTTTACTCCCCAGCTTCCCCTCACAGCTGACAGATCATCTGTTGCTGAAGATCCCCAGTGCTGTGCCATGGTCCCAACTTCCAGTTGTCAGTCCTGCACCATTTGCTGACCTGTTCCCCTCTCTCTAGGAAGTGTCTTTACCTCTGTTCCTGAGCCTGGCAAAAAGTTCTTGACTGTAATTGTCCTGCCCAGAGCTGGGAAAGGTGCCTCCATGACACTCCTCATGAGAGGCTGCACCAGGGCTGGGGAAATGCCCCGTCTCTTCTCAACCTCATCCAAGATCTGAAATAAAGGCAGGAAGACACAAAAACATGCAAATCAGGAGGAGGGAGATAACACCAGGAATGAAGTGCATCAGCATCTATGTCCTCTCCTTAATCCAGTATTGACATGGAGCTTTGTATCAAAAGAAAGAAGGCAAAAAGTGCAACTGAAGACCCTTGATTTCTTTTATCAGGAGAAACGCAACTTCAGTGAGGTCACTGTAAAGCTGAAAATTTGCAAACTCCCCACTACTCTCAGAGTCAGGACTCCACCTTTTAACCTCTCTAGCATTCTAGGAGCTCTGCTAAAGAAAGAAGGCAAGAGCTGACAATCTAGTTTTCCTAGAACTGTGCTTTTCCTAGGTTCTGGAATTAGCATGTGGTTGCCTCACCAACACCATTTCAGATTCTTTAGCTATCGACTCCCCTGACCCTGATTCATTCAGGTGCTGGCTTCACTTTCAGGTCCCTCTTGACCTACAGCACAAATTCCCTCTCCTTCTCCCCCCTCACCTTAGAGAAGAGATTGAAGCATCCAAGGCGACTCACAATGCAGTAAACCTCTGGGAGACGCTTCCCTTTTCCACTGGGCTTTCAAGACAAACACAAACACACACCAAGGAACATCAGAGTTATAACTACCACAAAGATAACAAAAAAAACTACCAAGGAAATGCCAGAGTTATAACTACTGCAAAGATAGAGTGACTGGCTTCTTAGCTGTGCATCTCACTGGCTGGCCCAGAAACTGGCAGGTATTTGACAGTATGGTGATGATGACAACCTGGCTCAAACCCTGGTACACGAGAAACAGTGAGGAGAAATGGGCACAATCCAGGTCCCAGCTTACCTAAATCAAACAACAAAGGCAGAGCAGACTGATCTACAGAGACAACTCTGAACCTACAGGACCAGCACAGGTTTAGACAACTGTTTAATAGGTATCTAAACCTAAAGATAAAACCTGTCTTCAGCCTAGTGGTGAAACAAGAGTCCATGGTCATGGTAAAGTTCTGGTGCAAGGAAAATGCAAGAGAGTGGAGGATGGGATGCAGAGAGGGACTTTGGCACTGAAGAGAAGAGAGCAAACCTGCTCTGTTGCCGTTCTTTTCATTCCACACTGAAAGAGAAGAGCAGCAGCTTTCCACTTCCCAGAATGGGTGCCAGTAACACCAACCCCCCCAGAAGGCCGCACCACAAGAAAAAGAAAAAAAATTCAGGGATAATTACCAGCAGCCTCCTGCAATACCCAAATCGCCTGCTTCCATCTTCCCCCGTCAGGACAAATGAGAATGTCTCACTGCAGAAAGAGAAACCAGAAGGACAAGATACCCATTAGCCACATTACCAGCCTCAGACATACAAATCCAATAAACCCAATATTTCTGCATTTCCCACACACCCCTCTCACAGCTCTGCCCAATCTTCTACCGTAACAGCTCTTGTACTTAATTAGCTTGATATAGAAATCTGTTTCTCATGAATCAGGATATAAAGTACAGTACATACCTGGCAAACTGATGGATGGGGGCCCAGTCCTTTGCATCAGGGAAGCAAAACTGGGGAATAGCTTTCAACTGATCTTCTGCCTCACGCATGAATTTGAACGAGCGCTCAAGCTAGCAGAATAGAGAGAAGGAATGTTTCCAATTAGTCATGTGGGGATGGAATGACTTCAAATATTTTTCCTGTGACAAATGAAGAGGTGATGACAGAGGCTAAGATTCTGCCTGGAAGATATTAAAATTTCTGTGATTCTGGCTCACCTAATCTTTAGTTATCTCAAGGTAGCTCTCTGCCCCCAATTCCATCAAGCCCGGTCTCTGCATCACCTGCCTCTACTATATTGTGCCTCTAATCTGGGACACAACTTCCAGCAAGGGGCAAGAAAACTGAAGTCTGAGAGAAGCTCTCATGAGTCAAATCCCATTTACAAACACTGTCACACTGGCTCTGTGTTTCTCCCATTCCTCCTTCACCATTTTGAGCTAGGCTATCACTGAAAGCTGTTCCTTCCCGTTCAGAACACGTATCTTTTCCCATCAGTTTTCTTTAAAGAGGAAAGGGGAGAAAGGGAATAGCTACATAAAAGTCATAGCCAAGTGCAACAAAAGATCTATATCAGCTGCTCTTTCAGGAGTGAGCAATACCATGACAATTCTCGGGCAGTGACTGAAGCCCTCCCATTATCTTCAGTCTCCCTTAATACTGACACAGCAGAGGGGTCACTGATACAACATGCTGTCTCCTCCAGCTATCCAAGCGCACCACACAATCCAAGAGAGGTCAGGCAGACCTTCAGTGGGAACTGCTGGGTGACCTCAGGGATGTAGGCAGCCCCAGCCTGCTTCTTGTGCAGCGACACCACGACGAAGTACTCGAAGAGCTGCCTCTCCTGATACTCGATCAGGTCCCGCTCCAAGGTCTGGTACCGCGGGGTTTGCTTCAGCCGGGACTTCACGTGCACCAGGCGCTGGCTGTGAGCTACGGGAACAAGGAGAGATCCTGACTTAACCCGGCTCAGCCTGGCACAGAGCATCAACAGTGCTTTGCAGAGACTGAGGGATAAACCTGAAATCACCTCACTGCAGTGGCTTTGTCAGTGGCTGACTAAGAGGTGGGAACCATTTGGAAGCTGCACTATAAATATTGACAGAGATGGGCCATAATCTTGTGCCATCACCCTGAAGAACTTTGGCAGCAGAAGGATTTCATGGATAGCTTTTACAGCTGAAACAGCCCAAGCTGAGATCCATATAGGACACGATGTAACATATAATGTCCAGGAACTCATCCTAGCACTCATTTATGCATTTTTCAAAGCCAGCACAGTGAGGTGATTTACCCTCTTTGTTCACAGGAGCCTGTGGGCAGCAATCCCCAAGGTTTTACAAGACCAGCACTTGGGTCAGGCCAGGGCTCTGCTGTCTGAGTAATGCTGGGACTCCCAGCTCCAGCACACAGGCTGGGCAGTAGGCCAACAACAAAAAACACGTGAAAAGAGGTGCCAGTGAAAAATGCTGGCTCATGCCTTCTTGTGCCTAAAACCAATCTCTCAGTGCCATGCCTTTACAAGTTCACCCAAGACAATGGGAAAACAAGAAAAATTGCCAAGCAAGCTGTAACTGCAACACACACATGAGCCATGGGACAATAAACATTCCAGCATGGAAAGTAATGAAAAGTTGCCTGCTGAGAAGAGACCAGATGAGATTCCCTGAGACCACTCCCCTGCTTCGTTTTACAGTTGCATCCCAAATTAAATCTCCATGATGTCTCCCTTATCCCTGCTACGAAAGAAAGAATTAACTACAAGCAGAGACTACAGCACATTCTCACGGCTTTGCTTTTTGGGAAGGTGGGTGGCAATGCAGCTTTTTGATGGAAACAACAACCACAGAGGCACAAGAGGAACTCCAATACATAAGATACCTGCTTGGCAGACAGGACGTCCTGAGAGATGGTATATACTTGCTGATCTTTTGTCCGGTAAGTTGTGCCACTCACAGACTATTCCAGACAATGTAATTTAAAGCAAGCTTGAGGTGCCTCTCAAATCAGAAAGTGTAACAAACCCTGCATAGTTAAAGCCCTGAAAAGATGGCTTAGACTCCTTTCTCTATGCAAATAACATAGTCACCTACTATGTTATTTTCTCTAGGGCTGTAAAGCTTTTAGAATTGGTTTCTGTTTCACCAGGGACTTCAAAAGGAGTGGTGTCACAGCAATTCTGAGTGCTTCTGAAAAACTTGCTCAAGATCTGCACTGCTTATGTTCTAAAGATTCCAGAATTTTACTGCTGTCATCATGGTAGAGTTTGTCTTCCAAGACTTTTCCTTTCTGAGGGTCAGTACTTCCAGCCCTTACATACAGCCTTATGATGCACTGTGTCTCAGATGATGTACAGTGACTTGCAAGCAGAGGTAGCTGGCTGGTGTGATTTATGTGTTACACAAAATGTACAAAGTCCCAAATACAAGAGACTTGCTAAATCATCTCACTTTCCTATTTAAAAATAGGGAAGTCAACAGTTCAACAAGGCATAAAGCAAAATACAGACATAGTTAGAGCAAACAATAAGTGCCAGAGCTCCTGTTCACACTTATGTAGACTTGCATAGTCACTCAGACCAAGGTCTGGATCTGGAGATTGTTCAGAGCCCAGTGCTGTTGGATTTGAGGTGACTCCATATGATCTCCATCATCCTCTCTCTAGGGAGTTCTGAGCTGCAGTTACAGAGAAACACAGGATGATGCACATGATTCACTATGGCAACCAGCAGCAGACAAGAGTTCAAGTCTTCCTGGCCACATCTACATTGCCTTTCTCAGTAGATCTGAACACAGTCTGTATTTCACAACATTACATTTCAGGAGGGTTGTGAATGTAATTTCTGCACCATCCTGGTGCAAACCCTCTCTCCTGTCTCCAGGCTAGCCTTAGAACCTGTCAAAAGGTAGGCAGTGGCAGCAATTTTCAGCTTGATGTTGCTAACATAGCAATACACATAAAAGACTTCAATGCAGATGAAAGCAAGAGCATACAGTAGTTCTTGAGTGGGAAGCTGTGCTCACAAGAGGGAACTTGGTCTAAGCTTTCCCTTCTAGAAACCTGGAAGAGGGTGAGAATGAGTACTCCCACTCACAATGCACTGTGGCTGACACAGCCCAACTGCTGCTCATGCCTGTCCTTTTCAGCTTGGAACTGAACTGACCTGCTGTCCAGATCTGATGTGCATGTGAGTCAGGAAACTTTGGAATGTGAGGGAGCTTCCATCTTGCATTCTAACTCTGCCAGGACTTTGAGTTTGCCACAATTCCCAAAAGACAGCAACATCCCCAGAATGTCCAGGGGCTAATTACCAGTACAAGGTTTCAGGAGAGTATTTTGGAGACCAGTACACCAAATAATCCTACAAAAGTGAAGAAAGAAATGCAATACTTTATCCCAACTCAGCCAATGCAGGAGTGTTTAACCAGCAATAAATCACATAGTGCAACTCTGTTTCCCTAGCTAGCCAGTCTGGCTGGTGGCTTTTCTCCCATAGTAAGCATGTGGTGAGGTGTCTGGACACCCAGTGCCATGCAACACTGCCTCTGCCAGTCTGGTCACACATTTCTGACTCTGCACTTAGAGAAATCTCACTGTATTTACTCAATGTCCAATACTCCTCCTGGGAAAGTCAGTCAACAAGAAGCTTTGATGGGAGTTGGAAGAGACGGTTTTTTTGGGCTCCTATAGCCCTCTGCCCATGGATTTTCTCCTGCAGTATTGAGATCTTTGTCTTCTTGCTGTGTTCTATGCAGAAACAAGGTCCTTCTCCAACAGTAGAAGACAGAGGAGGGATCTTGTTCTAGGAGCTCAGAGCAGAGTTTATCAGGAGCCATTTGCTCTCTGCACACATTTGCCTTACCTTTCAGCTTCTCTTCAGTGTCACTGTCTGATTCACTGTTTTCATCTGTAACTGGGTAAAAAAAGAAAAGGGAAGATGAATTAAGGAAAGCCTATTTATAGTTGTGCACTTCTTGCCACTGGCATGAGAAATCTGGGTCTGGCAACTTCAGGGGGAAGCAATTGAGGTCCCAAAGGTCTTGTTCTTTTCAAGGGTGCACAGACCCACAGATATTCAGCTTACCAACTCTGGTATCTTCCCATTCAAACAAACAAACAAACAAACACAAACAAACAACAACAAAATAAATTTTGCACAGCCAGAAGAGCTGCATAAAGAATAAAATGCCAGAATGGTATTTTATCCAAGTCTGTATAAGCATAACACCAAGGCAAAATATTCATTAATATGCAGTAGTTTGTGGGACATGGGATAAAACCAAGAAAAGGAAGAAATAAACAAAAAAATTGTCAGGCTGAATCAGATTCAAGGTCTATATGGTCTAATGATCTATTTCTCTGAATGATCCTTTAGGGAGGGGTATAAAAAGTCTGGGATGCTTCCCCTGAAAGTTCATATACTCATCCACCCTGTGGCTGTCTATGCTTTATGAAATGGGATAAACAGTAAAAAATAATTGTGGGAAACAAATAGAGGTGATCACCTTTTGCTGGAAATTAGAGTGCTCTGGAAAAAAATCCTTTGTTGGAAAGACACAATCTTAGTTTTTACAGAGATGAGATGCTTAAAAGTAATTGCTCTGAGGTGTCTGAATGCTTTGGGCAAGTTGTTAATTGACAGCAGGAGGCTGAAAGTCTCAATCCTGCTATGATGGAGATGGTCCTACAGTCAGTTGTAGAAACCCTGATTCCCAACTGAGGCTATTTGTTTATTGGGATGGTGAAAGAACCAGGGCTGCTCAAAAATCTCCTGTCTTCCATTGGACAGCTCACTGAAGTGACACATTCCCACAAAATAGTTTGATCTCAACAAATCAGAGCTTTTGGACAGAACATTCCTCTCCATAGCTTCCAGCATGTTCCAGAAATAAACATCAAAAAGAGGGGACATGTTTGGTACGACCTATAAGGTTAACATGCAAAGCCATGGAATGAAAATGAAGCAAGAAAAACAGAAAACTTCCATTTTAACCAAGGTCCTTTGGGCAGAGGAACAGCCCTTATCTTACAAAAAA
>VZUA01021863.1:3800-39444 GCA_013401035.1 Horornis vulcanius | reverse complement strand
AAAAAAAAAAAAAAAAAAAAGAGTGAAAACCCCAACTCAGCCTTAGCCTGGACTGGAAGAAGTGCTAGAAAGTGTCACACAAACCACTAAGGCAGTATAAGTCCAAAGCAAGTCCTCAGAAAGTCTTAGATGTCTCATGATTTGAAGCTCCTTTACCTTTCCCTGAATTGCTCTCTGTAGACTGTGACAGTCTCTTGACACGTTTCTTTCCCCTCCGGGCCTCGTAAATGGCATTGATTTTCAACACAAGCTGCTCAGCAAACACACAAACAAACAAGGTTAATTTCTTCCCCAGGCAAGAAATTAAGTTAGAATTTCATGCAAAGCACTCTTTATCCCAACCTTGGCCATATTGAAACTCTTCACTTGATGGTGCAGGATGCACAATTCCCAGGATCTCTGCTGTACTGCCAGTGGCCATGCTCACCCAGGTACAGCAGGAGCCCAGGGTAACAAACCCTGATGAAAGGCCACACCTTAATGCACTTCCACACTGTGCACCTGCATTAGCTTGACAGAGTCCATCTCTCCATGCCACAATCCACGCTCCAGGGAGCACCAGAGGGTCCCTTGGCAACCTGTCCTGGTCTGCAGGTTTGGAAGCAGAAAACTGGCTGGAGAATGACTGAAGAAATTGAAAAGGGTGGAGGCCAGTGATACTGAAATATTTTACACCAGTGGTTTCCTTTGCAAATCCTGTAATCCCTGTGCTCCCAGCTGACCACAAGAGAGGACATTTCAGTGTTGGGCAATGCTGGGCTTAGTTCCTCATTCAGTGCCTATGGTTCCCCTGTCCATTCCTGAAGGGGAGGGGAGTTGCAGCAGAGCCATGCCAGTCTTCCTGCTTGAGTAGACCTGCCTCCTTCTCAAGGTCCCAGGCAGGAGCAGCAGGATATGGCAACAGCATTCAGATTTATTCCATAAATAATTGGAATTCGGATTCCAGATTTACTTCCACACGTCTTATGAGCTCAAGGTATGACAAGCCCAGCATCTACTTGGTCAGGCAACTCTGAATACAAACAGCCAAGTGGGAGGCAGCATGCTCTGATGTGGAAGAGCAGCCTTCACCCAGATGCCCAGCTCAAGCCTCAGGTGATGCTGCCCTTGACAGAGCCAACCTCAGTTCTGAGCTGGCCCTCCAAGAATGCTCAGTGGCACTGTGGGGTAAATAAATACTTGGAATCCTCTCTTCAATTGACATAAAAGTATGTGTGAACACACTGACTGAGCTCAAGCCCATGCAGAGATGTGAAGACATATTGGGATAGAAACCCTAAACATTTGCAGTCTTTGGTTCATTCCTGAAAGGCTGAGGCACACAGAGAGGGCATTCAAAAATCAGTTATGCAAACATGAACCAAGATCTGGCAACCAGGAAACAAAGAAGATACACAAACACATCCCTTTTTCCCCAAATGCAAACTGTGGGTATGAAAAAAAAAATCACCACAGACTGTTCCTGGTAGCCTCTGCTTGTCCTGCAAAGACCAGGATAAGCAACTGTGTTTTTATAACTGTGTTTTTGAAACATTCAATAGATAGACTGCTGCCAAACCTCATTTGGACTGAATACACATCCTGCCAGATCTGAAAGAAAATAAAATTCAAATGGAGTAATGTTGTATCCAAGTAAGAAATAGGAAAGGTTGCTGCAGAAAATGCTCATAACTGCAGACAAGTGCTTTTTGTCACCCAACTGTCATTATGTTGATTGCTCACCTACAATCACACCTTCCCTTAAATTATAAACAGCCAGTGCACCAATCAGAATGAGCAAAGAACAGATTTCCATGAGGAAACAAACACACAACACACAGACAATTTCTGACTGTCCCATCCAGGAAGCACAGAAGGAAGTATGATGGGGGACATCTTTTGCAAAATACAAACTTTTTTCCCCTCTGAAATACTTCACCTTCTATCCCAAAATTACAATGCCTTTTTTTATTTCTTTTCTCTTATTATGAAATCTCACATGGAAAAATAACTTCTTTGAAAGGTGCAGAAGGAAGATTTCAGGCTGAAAGGGAGTTAAACACAAGTCAAGTCATCAGCCAGGGCAGCAGCTACTTTGCAGGAATGCCACACATCGGAAACTAAAGAAAACCTGGTCTCAGACTCACATTCCTGCCTGGAAGAAGCCAAACAAAAAAGACAAAGCCCTAGATTTACCTTGGGAATCTTCCTTCTCCTCTTGCCATTCTGAGAGTCTCCCAAGGAGAAGAAGGTGTCATCTGGACTGCTGGGGGTTGAGGGAGGGCTGATTTTGGATGGTGACCCAGTCCCATCACGGCTCAGTTTCCGTATGTCTGGCAGTTTGAAACTCCGCCGCTCTGAGTTTTGCCGGAAAAACATGGGCTTGGAAAGCAACTGGAAAAGAAGGAGAAGCAATGAATGAACCACAGGACCTCGAGTATCTTTACTCCATTGCTTATACTGTCATATCAGTAAATGCAGTGGGGCAGCCACAGCACTCAGTTGTCAAAACAGCCTGAGAGTGCCCACGGATTTCTGCACGTGCAAGAAACCCATGCAGCTGCCAGTCTGCATCTTGACCAGCAATTTAGCCACCTCATTTTCATTCCAGAAACAGAACACAAGCTCAGGGGTTGGCCAAGAAGGCCTCACTCCAGTGTGGAAAAAATCTCCCAGGATTTGGGTAATCCAGAGGCTAGGATTGTAAACAGGACAAGACTAACCAACCAACCACAAGCATTTGGGATAAGGAACAGCTAGCCGGGAGGAACAGAGACGCAGTGAGAGCAGGCAAAAAGCACTGTCAGTATGGCTGCCTTTGACAGGAGCCAGAATCAGATATTTCAAAGGGTACAAGAGATGCTGTTAGACAATATGGAGACTGCTTTCCTCCTAAACTCATTAGCAAGTTCAGTGGGAGTACAACAGAAGATGTTTAAGTAGCACAGTAAAGTTCCTAAAGTCTCTGACCAAAAATAGCATCAGAGAAGTACAAAGCTCAGCTCCAGATAAAGAGGGGCAAACTGCCTCTCACCAGAAAGATGCTCAATAAGAACACTTTTTATCTTCTCCTACAGAATTCCCCAGTAGTTATGACAGCAACCAGGAAACAAAGTGTGGGAACAGTATCTGCACTGCCAGAAGATGTATCTAGCACTAAGAAGTGTGGGGGAGAGTTATCCAGCCTAGTTCTGAACAATTTACAGCAGCGCCGTGACTGTAGCTGAGGCAGCACCACCATCTGCCTCCATCAGCAGACACACTCAGCAGTTACTAGTCAGACCAATTAATCCATTCAGGTTAGCTCAGCTGTCTCTGGATTCGGCAGAAGATGCTCAAGTCACAAAAATGTTGGCCAGCTACACAGAAGTCATGTAAAAACAAGGCTGTAAGAAGTCTTTGCACTGAAGAATCTCATTCTGCACCAGGGATATGAGCTATTACTTATATAGTAGTCCTGAAAGTCTGTCCAGCTCCATTCCCCATCATTGCAGCCTGGCCAGGCTCTCCGGCAGGATGAATGCTGCAGTTGCAAACCCATTAGCTGCCAAGAGAGCTGCAGCATTTCTTTTCTGACTGAAGTGGATCAGGGCTTTTAGACACCAAAGCACTGCGGAGTAACATAATCACTGCTGTTCAGCTCTCCTGCTGGGAACAGTATCTCTGGTGAAAGGCATTCCTGTGCAGCACTGCAGCCCCCTTTTGACAGCACCTGTGGGAAATCTGCAGGGGTGCAGGGTGCAGGGGTGACTGCAAATCTCTCTGAGGGAGATCAGCCTCATCCCAACACTCATACACATGGCCCCTTGCTGCTGTAGCCTAACTAGCAACAAGGAGAATGGACTGAGAACCACAGAACAATTTTCATTTTAAAGAGCTGAATTATCCAATGGCACCTTAGTTGCTGATTAAGCTGGTTGGAAAAGAGCAGCATGTCAAGGAACACTGCACGTGAGACTTCTGAAAATGTTGGATAACAGCTCTAATAATAGTTGTTACTTGGAAAGCATGAGAAAACCCTTTGGTCAGGAAAGCTGCATTTAGATCCCTGCTACCCACTCCAAACCCATTTATTGCCAAGATGACTTTGGCTGTCATGCTGTCCCTGCTGTCCCAGGCTTGGATTATCTAAACAGGCAACATGAATCAACCAAAGCAGCTTGGGAGGCTGAGAGAGCAGAGCTGGTCTTGGTACACCCTAAGCTCTGAGCAAGAGGTGCCAACCAAAGTTTTACCTCTTCTTTGGGTTCCATGGACAAGGGGGAAAAGGCACCAAGCTATGAGCTGGGCTGTGGTGGGGATGCCCTTCTAGCACTAGCTCTCCACCCAGGGGACTGGCACTCCCTTGCTTACCAGCAAATTGTCTCATGGAGAGAGCAAGAAAGGCTCTGGGGGGGGTGGGAGGGGTGCTGCAGAGGCACCTGGGCACCAGCATGGCCAGACTGCACTGCCCACAGACACTGAGACAAGGCTACTGCAGGCCTTCATTACCCAACCACCTCCATGCCCTCTTTGAGGGAAGGACCACCAGGGAAGGCAATCCTGGAGTAAAAAAAGTGAAAATAAACAGATTCCCATTTGTGTAAGGGAACGCAGTTTGTTTTTCTACCTCATTGAAGGAAGATGAATCCCCTCTTATCACACTGTATTCTGTGGCTAAAGACATAAAGGAAAAATCCATAACATGATGAAGGTGTCCACTTTTTCCACAGAGGACCTGGATTTCGCCTTCTGGAGCAGAAGAGGTGGCCACTTGAATCAAAGTACCTTTGTGGGAGTCCCAGGTACAGAAGAGGTGGGGGATGCTGGGAAGGTCAGGACACATTTCTTCCCCAAACAGCGGCTGTTGGTCTCGATGTCTTCATAAGGGTTTTCCTTTGATGGTGGATCTGCAGCAAAAAGCCAAAAGCAAAAGATTCTAAATCTCTGAGGTTTGCCATAAAAATCCATTTGGGGATCCGCCGGTCTTCTCCCACCTCCCACATCAGGCATAAAGACCTGTTCCCAAGCATTCCTGCAATTGTTTCATTCTCACCATAGCCCTAGAAGTCCAGCTGCTTGCTGGACAGTGTCCAAACCCTGACACAGACAAATGCAGCCATAGAAACATCACAGATACTACAGATGGAAAAGACCCTGCGAGCTCTCAAGTTCAGTTTCCTGTGTCCAGAAGAGCTGTGATGTTCTCATGCACATTAGTTCATAACTCTATTTCCTTCCTTCCAGTCCTCTGCCTGGAGTTGCTCAATGAAACTGTGTGCTGAAGCCTAGCATGAAGGTCCTCTCTCTGTTTAAGCCCCACATTTAGGGGGATGACATCTGGTCTTAACTTACTGGGGGGCTGAAGTGATGCCCTGCTCTTTGGCTGACTGCAGGAAGACTGAATCCACACTCTGAACATGGGTGTCTATCACACAATCCAGGGTTTCAAACACCTCAATCTCACACGTTGTACTTTAGAAAGAGGGAAGGATTAAGCCATTTAAAGTTGGATGGAGAAGGATGGGGGGAAAGTTGGGATGGTCTTGCCCTGGAGAAGGATGGGGGGAGGGGATGAGGGACACAACGCACACCTCTGAAGTAGACGCAGTTTCCTTTCTTCCCAGTAATTCTGGAGATAAGGCACACAACTAATTTGAGTTTTAAACATCCAAAATCATATGTAATGAACTTCTTATAACTCACTCTTCAGCAGTACTAGGGAATGTAAGCCTAAGTGTGTTCAAAAAGAGCACAACTCTGACAAAGCAGGTTGTGACATCTCCACCCAAGCATCCAAGAAGCCACTGACAAAGGCTTAGCCCAAGCAACTGCACAGGCAAACGATATGTTATGAGCCTTGTCTCTTCACTGCCCTCATTTCATGCCATATCCCAGTGGACAGCTGAGACTCAAAGCAACTGCCTTTCTCTTACTGTCACATAATGCTTGGCTGAGAGTAAAGACTGGAAGTGAGTGGTGCTGCAAGACTCTGCAGCAGGACCAGTAATGGCTGTGGGATCTAACTGGTGCACTCCCACCTGCCTGCCCAGCTGGGGCACGAGTGCAGACAAGGACAGAGGCCCAAGTCTTTCCCAGCACTGTCCTCTTCAGAAGCTGGTGACACCCAGCACACCAGAAGGGAATCCAAATTCACCATGGAGAAGGCAAATAGGTGTGACACCAGCAAAGCAAGGCTGCACTAACATTTTGTCAGCAAACATTCTCCTGTCCCTGAAACTGGCTCCAGTTTCTAATTTCAATGGCCTCTTTAGTACTGAAAATATACTTCAGTTGTCATGCAACTGGGAAGATTGGAGAAAAAAGAACAAGCTTGGATTCTGTTGCCTGTCCCATCCTCAAACTGCTAAACCAGTCCAATTAGCCTAGAAGAAAGAACATAATTTCCCTCTTTTTTACAAATAACCCTTGTCATCTATCGGCCAGCTTCCAATATTCTAGGTAAGCAATGGTGAACAAGGGAAAAAAGGGTGCATGAAGGAAATCTGTGTGACTTGCTGGGAATTGGAACCATTATCCCACCAGCAGCTGAACCCCTGCTAAGTCACACCTATGAATGTGTATGTGTGTGCTGGCACGTCCTGATGGGCACACGTGGCTGTCTGTGGGCCAGCAGCAGTGTCCTGTGGCTGAAGTCTTGGTTCCCCCTCCACCAGTGAGGTTTTCAAATGTTGTTTGTTTTGTGGATTAAACTGGTCTGTGGTCTTGTGAAAAACAAAACTGCAGCTTTTTATTTTGAGTTATCCCTGTCCACCCCTTTTTCCAAACTTCCATGGTAACATCACCAGGATTGCAGGAACCAATTAAAGATCACTGACTCCAGGCAAAGCCTTAACATGCAGCAAGAAAACAAAAAAACAAACATGCTCTATTAGCTGACAATTACCTA
Source organism: Horornis vulcanius (assembly GCA_013401035.1). Classification (NCBI taxonomy): domain Eukaryota; kingdom Metazoa; phylum Chordata; class Aves; order Passeriformes; family Scotocercidae; genus Horornis; species Horornis vulcanius. Next base: position 32,576 of record VZUA01021863.1, on the reverse strand, counting down.
TAACTTTGTTTTCTTGTAATCTTTGTAACTAAAAGCTGGAGGGGAGATGAACTTCAGACTGATATTTGAGTTCCCTGCACACTTGGGACATGGGTATGTGCTTGTGTTTGAATAGATGGATTCGCCTTCACAGCCAGTGTGTAATGCTATCCATGTTATTCCAGCTGACAAGGTGACCCTTACTCAGTGGTTTCTGAGACCTCCCATCATGCCCCAACACAAAAACCCCACAGCAGCTGCTTAGCTATTCCCTGTTCCTTTGGCCCCCCAAGCAAAGAGAAGAAAAAAAGCAAACACAAGGCCCGTAGCTCCACAAATGAGGCCGACAGCTTCAAAAATGTCAGAAAGGATGGATTAGAATTGTCTTGTCTGCCATCAGTCCCAAAGGAACACAATTCCTTTAAGAGTCCTTTTTCATCAAGTATGATCAGATTTTATTCATATCAAAATAATAATGCCTGGCCTGCTCCTGAAAAAGTGCAGCTCCTCCTATGCCGAACAACACAGAGCACCTTTGTAGGATTACAGCAGCATGGCAAGAGCTGATGCAGATATTCCCTTCCTAATCTGCTGACCTCAGCCAAGAGATTTATGCAGCACCAGCCTACAGCTACTAAAACTCATTAAGGCTTTTTCAAGGGGGACACTTCCATTCTATGCTCCATCAAAGGCCACCTAACTCACAATATTAAAAAACACTATATAAATTGGGAGAGTTACAGGAAATAATCTTCTAAATGGCATTGATCTGATACTGAAGTTAGAGAACTAAATAAAATTCAATTTCAAAGATTGTGGGACCCAGTTTCTTAATTGCAATGGTACCTGAAGCCATACACAGTCCTGTTCCTGAGATGTGGAACTGACTTCAAGGCTACGTTTTCAGACTGTTTGCATTATCTCAGCAGTGACAAAATCACCACAACGGACAGATCAGAGCTGTGAGAATTAATCCACAGGACAAAAGGAAGGCAGAGGAGATATGCCAGCAAAAAATAAAAGCTGCTTCCCATATGCCTCAGGTTTATCTTTGAAGCTGATGAGCTTTGAAGTACCCTGTCCATTTTTCTCATTACTTGCCAATAATATGCGCAAAATGTGTCCTGGTTTACATTTGGGTAATAAACATACTTTATTCAGCACCTCTGCTGAATGCCTGCTGACCACAAGCCCCTGTTGCTCAGGACTAGCAGCCAGCTCCCTTCCCTGTGCAGAATTCCTACCCAGGATGTCTTCATAGACGTTCTCCTCAGATAAAGTGCGTGTGAGGGCCAGCTTGGTCTGCGCGTACCAATCCACCCGGCCGTGCTCGGATGACGACTGCAGCAAGTCTTCAAACTCATACGATTTCCTGCACCATGGAGAGGGGGGAGGAAGAGCAGAGAGGAGAGTGATGCAGTTAACCAGCATTTATAACCAAATTGCAGCTAATTCACTTCTCCAACGTGCGACGCAGCTGGCAAAATGAATTACCGAGAACATTTCACTGCCTCATCCCATATAAAGGATGAAAAAGCAATACTGAGATTGGCTGTTTTTATCAGCTACACAAATAAAGGCATGTGGGGGTGCCATAGATAATCTGGGTTGTCATGGCAATAGCACACTGTGAAGATGCCAGTGTTAAGTGCCACATCCTGGAACACTGCACAGAACCTTAGGACATGAGAGGTCCCATTTACAGCACAGATCCCACCCGCAAAAAGCATAAGAGGGCCCCAAAATCAGCTCTCTGAGCAGCACAGAAAAACAAAATTTGCTTGCAGAATGGTAGAAAGGGTAAAACTGTGCCCTCCATGAGCAAACCTAGAAAGTTTTGATTTCCTTTCTGCAATGGAGCCACGAAATTTTAAGTGACAATTTATCCAGAGGGCATTAGAAAAGCTGTGTATTTTATGTTCTTCACCCCAAAAATGTGTGACAATCATGTGGGAGGGGATAAAAGGCAAGCAAGCACTCCAGAAGAATATATACACATCAGATTCACTGAGGTTTACTAGTGAAAATGCTGCAGTAGAGACTAGAGATTATCATTCCAAACACTGTTCCAGACCAGTTGTGGTCATTTTGTAATTAAGTAGAGTTTCTGCTAAGAAAACCAAAACAAAACCCCAAATCCCTCAATTTTGGACTTGAAGGTTAAGCCATGTAATACAGTGACCTTAAATCTGCCATGACTTTTCCCTGCACAGTTACCCAGTGGAGTACTGCTGGCCACTCATACATTCTCAGAGAGATGACTGAGTGCTGATTATGCTGGAGATCCTGAGCAAAAAGGAAAGATCTGTCTCTCTTAGAGAAAGATGGGAAGGTGGGACTCCACCATAAAGACCAACAGCTTCATGAAACACAGCCCCAATACCTGTGGTCAGCGTTGTTCTTGTGCTTCCCGCTCCAGAGTCTCCTGCTGACAGCTGATGGGGGAGGAGAGGAGGGCAGAGGAGGGGGAGGAATGGATGGCAGAGGGGGTAAGTTTCTTTTATTCCTAACTGCTGGCACCCAGTCCTCTTCCCCCTCATGTTTGAAAGTCCGCCGAGGCTTGGGCAGTGGGTTGATGAAGGGCTTCTTCTCTGGCACCCCCGGCTCTGTGTACACATTCTCCACTGTGCAGTGCTTGGATTTCACATGAGAAGTTCTTATCTCTTCTAGAGTCCCAAAAATTGGCTCACTGATTTCAGAGTCCACGCCAAGAAGCCTTTTGTTGAGCTCAGCCCCACATATGCCCTCATGGCCCTCAGGAGCAATGTGCCCCTGTGCTGTCTTCTCCTGCAAGCACTGTGGGGAATAGTAAGTACCAGGCAACTGTGGCTGCAGCTCTGCTGAGCCATCTTTCAAAGCCTGCTCTAGCTTCTTGACCTGACTGAGCACTGAAAGATTCTCCTTCTGGACCTCCCACTTCCCACTTTTCACCTCCTTGCATTTTCCAGGGCTGAATTCCATTTCCTCATCCTTCTGCGCTTCCCCTTTTCGCTCTGCTGCTTGCCCTGTGCCTCTCTGAGTTCCTGCTTTCCGCTCATTCTCTTTGCCTGCCCCTTTGCACTCCAGTTCCCAGCTCATAAGTCTCTTGGTCTCTGCTTTCCGAGTCACCATCGCTTCCCCACTCATCTTCTCAGTTACACTGGGCACCTTGTGCTCCTCTTTAACTCCTGGCTCCTCCTCTCTGCGAGCAGCAGGCTGCGTTTCCTTTTTCCCTTCCCATTCTGAAATTTTGTCCTTGATGCTGAAGGACTTATTCCTCAAGCCAATTTTTCCAGGTGACCGTACATTCTGAGTGCCTCCCATCTGTCTCCTGATGATTTTATTGTTTTCTTTGACATTCAGATCCACAGATGGGTCACTGATGATCATTTTAGGACTAAGCATGTTCTGCTGAAAGCAGTCGAGCCTTGGATCCAGCATCAAGTTCTCCAAGGCTCCCAGTGGGTTCTTCACCACAGAAGAAATTGGTTCAGCTTGAGGTGTTAAACCCAGGGCAACAGAGGAACCTTCAGAACATTTCTCACTCAAAAATCCCCACAAAGGTTTTTCTAATTCCTTCACAGCTGCTGTATTGTTTTTTTCTGCAAGCTTGATCCTGCACATCAAAGAAAAAGGTAAGAAACATTCACTGCCATGGCTCATCCTTGGTTTAGTTCATCAGCTCCTCAAGCTTTACTCATAAAGCCGATGGCAGAGGATACTCAAACCAAGCACTTGACATGAGCTTAGAGGGGAGGATGCTCAGGGAAAGGTCCTTCTAACCAGGAACATACTGTCCTCTTGTTAAAACCAAGATGAGGTTTGAAATGGAGCCTTTATCTGTGGAAGAAGTAGGCTGCAGGTGAAAGAGCTATTTTTTGTACATCAGACATGCTGATACCAATGAGAGCTTCACCAATGTGTGTGTGTGTGTGCAGAAGTGCAGCAGAGCTTTGGACATCATCAGGCATTAAGCAAACAAATGCAAAATGGACCACTTGCAAACAACAGCAAAATTACTGCTGCTACACAGAGGAGAAAGTATATGGTACAGCTGGCATTCCTGTAGTGACATTCTCTCTCAGTCCATCCTAATGTTTCCCAAATGCATACTGATGCCCAAAGACTGTACTTTTATTATTACATTTCTATGGGCTCTACCATCCCAGTCCACATGTGCACTTAGGCCCCCATGCACCCAGGCAAACTCCCATAGCCACAGGTGTGGCTCAGGTCTCGTTTCCTCTCAGAAACCTCAGATCAAACCAAAAATTCTCAAATCAAACATCTTCACTATTTAGGTCCAAAGTGCAACAAAACAAAATCCAAATATATTTAGTCTAGAGATTTCCAAGTGTGTGATATGACAGTATCAATACTGTGATATTTTATCAATGTCCTCTGAACAGGCAGTTATCCCAACACAGAATGTTCCTGAACTGAAGCACTTGGCCATGTCTTTGAGGTTTGCCTGGGCTTGGGAAAGAGCACCAAGACAACAAAAGTTAATTACTGGGATGCAAACCCATATCATTAGTCACATTTAACCACAATCCCAACATTAAGATTCAACTTGGGAAATGGCCCCATTAACTTAAACATGTCAGTTGTGCCTCTTCCAGAACTCTGCAGCCTTGTAAGAGCATCTGTGGGGATGCCCTGAATGCTGTCAGGCCTGGAGCTTTGTCCTGGAGCTAAGGAATGCAGACTCGGTTTTGGTGCTGAGTCTGGGACAGGTTTCTGAGAGGAAACGAGACCTGAGCCACACGTGTTCTTCCTTATCCTCAGAGATATTTAACTCCTGGCTGTGGCAGTGACACTGTGCTTTGGTTAAGAGCTGGTGCTGTGAACACCACGGTCTTTCCCAGGCTGGGCATCACAGTGCCACTGGTGGTTGGAGCTCAGAGCAGAAGCCACCCTGCAATGGGTGGGGACAGTGGGGCTCTTCTGAGGAGACTCCAGGGTTGAAGACTGCAACTGCAGGCAGGGCAAACACTGACAGAGATATCATCAGCACAAGTGGTCTTGCCTTGGGCCAGACCTTTTGTAGCACTATGAGGCTGGAATATTAGAAGTCTGGCTGGATGATTTAATACACAGAATGGCAAGATGGGACCTATGGGAGGTGTTTTAATGGGGGAGGAGAGAGGGACAGTGCTCAGCAGAGAGAAGGTTTCCTTTCCTTTGGCTTTCTTTGTGTTGGGGATAATAAACACAGGCAAAGCACACTGGCACTGGAACATGGAAAGCTCTCACCTCTCCACAGACTTGCAGACAGCACCCCCAGACTTGCTGCTCACATCGGCCACCTTGCTCGCTGTCATCATGTCAGCACACAGCAGGGCAGCAGGTCACCTGCAGACAGACACAAGGAAGAAGCATTGCTCTCTCCACAGCATCCTTCTCTTTTCCTTCTACACACACACACGTTTCTCCTTGAAATCCAGGAGAGGAGCTGAAGCAAGACACGACAGCTTTCTGGGGAGAGCTCAGGGTTCCTACCCTGCAAAATGGGAAGAGGGGTGACAGCAATACCCCTCAGAAGCCCAGAGAGGAGTTGACAGTTTTTGAGGGCAAAAATTGTCTGACTCAGCATCAGTTGCTGCACCTTGAATTAAATGTGGAGCACATTTCAAGGCAGCATTTTTTGCTGTCAAAATCTCATCAGATCTAGATTTTTTTCCCCTTGCAGAAGACAAAACCAAAACCAATTTTATAACAACCTGTTTTTAAGGCCACAAGTCTGAAGTGGTTGCTGGGCATATAATACTGTCACAGCATTCAAAACTTGGGATAAGAAAACATTTTAGCCTGAAGAGACGCTACACTGCAGCCACTGGTCTTCTCTCTGGTGGGCCATGTTAGCCTGCTACTGATCTCATTTCAGAGGACAACTCCTTGTGGGGATAAGATAAATCATTCACAAAAATGAGTCATTCTGTTTGCCTCATGATTTCTAGCACTCTTGGAATTACTATCCCTCTCTTTGAGTGCCGCTGCTATCCAGTCAATGCAACAGACTCCATCTCCATTTTATTGTACTGCAATACTCTTTTTCATTAAATGGAAAATAAAAGAATTGCTCTGTTACTCTGCAGCACCATTTTTGCTCACTTATCAGGGTGGTCTGCCTGCTCTAAAGCATTGCAATGACAATAGGCTCACCATCTTGTAGGCAGTACGTGGAAAAGTCTCTCAGATCTCTCCACTGGTTTGCCAGAGGCTGCCATGTCTGGCATTTGACAAGACCAAGTGCCTCTTGTCATTAAAAAAAAAAAATAAAGCCCACCACACCAGAAACAGTAAAGAACAAAAGGATCTCTCATTTCTACTGTTATAGTTTTTGAGCAGAGAAAGGAAAACGGGGTGTGGGGGAGGGAAATCAGTTTTGTTTGTTCACAGTTTTCTCTCCCTCCTTTTATTCCATACTGGCAATGTTCCTGAGGCAAGGAGTGAACTCTGGGTCAACTCAATGTGTACACACTCAAGGCAGCTCATTGCTAACCATTTAAAAGACTCTTTTCCCAGACAATAAACTCCCTTGGTTTCTCTCCCTCATTAGTAACTGGAACAAGCACCCACTTCACTTCTAGACACAGAGCAGCCCTGCAACACTGTCAAGAAAATTTACCAGCCCAAAGAAAAAAATCTATTCATCCATCCGTTAACTGCTATGGATTGAAAATAATGAAAAACTAACCATACTTGTGGCCTTGGCCAAAGAATGACTCACCCAGGCAGCCAAGGCAGATTCCTGTAAAGCTGCAACAGAGTCTGTTCTGCACTTGGTTTACAACATCCCTAGAGCAGGGACATCCCTCAGCACTCATTTGGTGCCTTGGAGCTCTTCATCACTGCCTTTAGCAGTGAGAAATATAACATCTCTTGTGTCCACACACACAGTCCCTGTGGCTGTGCTGAAACATCAAATGTTCACTGGGGATGCTCCTCTGCCTTCCTAAGATCACCTAGTTTCTCCATCTCTTATCAGCCTTTTCCAACTGCCTGCTAACAAACCCTGCCTTGAAAATGAACATCTGGGTACAAGCAGATGTGTGCTGATGCTCAGCACAGTCAGCTCCCTGGCAGGCCTCCTGTGGAACAGGACAAAAAGAAGATGATACAGAGTAAGAGGTGCACTTGTTTCTTCATCTGTGGTGGACGGGACAGACTCCATCAGCCTTGATTTGCAGAAGTGAGCCACAAAGCAGCTGCTGCCTGCTGCAAGAATCTCATGGGAAAGGAGCACCACTGCAAGGAGCAGATCAGCATGACCTGGAACCAAGGGCAGAGCAGCATCTGTCCCTTCCAGGCACAAGTGTGGCTGGAGTAACCAAAGCAACACACTCACACTAGGCAGATTAAAGAGTGGTCCAGGAGCTTCCAAAGCTGTGACAACAGCCAGGTACCTACTGACAACCCCACTGACACCAACCCTGCTTAGGGGGTAAAGTCATCCTTAGGAGATACACGGGCAGCTGTGCCTTCCCTCTGAGCAGCAGGACACACACGGTGCCCTCAGCATCACCTAGAGGAGTATTGCAGCACACTAGCTGGTTCTGCTCAAAAGAGTGAATATCTATCCAAACACACCAGAAGACACACCAGGGGAAAAAGAGTCACCTTTGGAAAAAAATAGCAGAAAATAATAAAGTACCTATCAATAAGTCTAACAGTCAAATAATTTCCCGGGGCCAAGCACAAGCCTAGATGAGCTTCAGGGGCGATATGATCATCTCTTCCAATAACAAGATCACTAGAAATAACTCACAGGCCTGACCCACAGGCATTGCCAACACCTGACCAAAGGAATTGTGATGGCAATGATGGAAAATTGCATCCAGTAGACAGAGAATATCTACTTTTGCTTTCCAAGTTTTGGCTCCACAAGGCATGCAGAACTAACCTGACAGTTCACTGTGAAGGGTAAAGGGAACTCTTGTCCCTCCTGACTGCCCACATCTCTACAAACAACTACACACTACTCTACATGCTGGCTCAGGCCCTTTGGAGCATCTCTGTGACCTGCTACAACTCACTGAGAGTTTTTGACAAAGCAGCATGTGGAAGGGGTCCAACAAAAACCCAGTCTGTTACAAGGGAGGTAATGAGGTTCTGTGCACAGGAGGGGAAAATGGAGGGCAGTGGGGAGAGAGCAGTGTGTGTAAGACTAGGGAAGGGAGACCTGCCAGAGGCTGGGAAGTGTTATCTGAAAAGCTTGGCTTTCCTGCCTCATGAGCAATGTGATCAGGGCCCTACAAACCGCCTAAAAGAAACAAGCAGAGCTGAGTTCAGTTAGCAGGAGACCTGAAAAGGACTTACACACCCCCATCAAGCTGGTACTTCTTGACAGGTTGCTGCTTTCTCTAAAAACCACACATGAACTTTCTACCAGCAATGGGAGGAACAGCCCCACAGAACCCGAGCCTGAGGCCACTGCACCTGGCACGTACATCCTGGAGCAGGACATCAAGGCCATGAAAGGGGAGAGAAGATACTGAGCACCATTTGGAGAACCTTATACTGCAGTTTATTCCCTGCCATTGTTTGGGGGAACAAAGCAGTCATCTGATAGTGTTTCAAAATTAAACTGGGAAAGGAAGGACAGGGGAGGAGGCGGGAGGAAAGAGAGAGGGGAGGGAGCTCTCAGACCTGTTGGCTGAACCCTGGGAAGGATGTGAAGTCTCCCAGCAGAAGCCTCTCGGCGTATCTCCCACATGCACCCGGCCTCACAATTCCCAGGGCCATGTGATAGGGGCTTCCTGCTACCAAGTGAAGTGAGACCTACCCCGACCTCTCTCTTCCAAACAGAGTTCCTGCCTGCTTTGTGTTTGCAGAGAGGCGTTTGTTTACTGATCTATCGTTGGCATGCAGGAAACAGCCTTGACATGAGCTGTAATCATCTGTCTCCAGCAATAGCTGTTTGGCTTTCTTCTAATTTAAGTTTTCCTCCCGCCCCCCTTCCCCAGTGCCCTCTTCCCCACTTCCGATCCAAAGGCTTTTGGAGTACGCACATCTGGTTCAGGGCACGGGATACTACACGATGTTTCCAGAGCAACCAGTGAAGAAAAAAGAGGCACACTCCCACCCTCAAAGGGCAGAGAAGGTTTCCAGAGGAACACCTCCAGGGAGAGGAAGACACCAGCTGTGCCCATTGCACTTGGTGCAGCCACCAGACGACGACAAAAGCCAGGGGAGAGCAAAGGCTCTGCAGTCCATATTATGGGAAATGCAACAGCCAGGACACAGGTCCCACACGGGGAGCCTTGTCTCTGAGAAGGTCAGGCAGCAATGGCAGCAAGCCTTCCCAAGCCTCCCTTCTTTGCAGTTTTGTTTGTGGGGAATAAACCAAGCATACCTCGAAGGTGGTTTGGGGATGGGTATCATCCTTGCTGCATGCTGGAGGCCATATCTCAAGGCTTCCTTTGCTTTGTTTACTCTGCACCTCCCAAAAATTTCATCCACGTCCACAAGTGGATGCTAGCCACACTCCTGGTGTGTATCAACAGCAAGGCTTCACAGCAACAGGAGCAACCAGCAGCTGGTCTAACTCTCCTCCAAGAAGAAAAAAAAGACATGTTGTGTTTCTCCTTGGTGCTCAAAACCTGAGTAGCTCTGAGCAGGCAAAGCCTACAAGCCATGCCTCCCTGCTCCGGTGCTTCATACAACAAAGGGTGCAGCATAAAGACAGCAACAAGGAGGTAACAATATATAACATATATACACATATAAAGAACAGGAAGGATGCCAAGAAGACAAAACACTAACAGGAAAAACATGAGTAAGGGGAAGCCAACAGTTAAAGCCTTCAAGGCTCCCTCCCCCAGCTCCTGCTCTGTTTGGAGCCTGTTTTCCTTTGGGGGAAGAAGCAGGCATGGGGATGCGTGCCTGTGCTCACACACACACACACAGCCACTGCGTGGGCCCCCGTGTACAGCCCCAGCACTGGGCAGTGTCCGTGCTCCCAGCACAAACACGCTGCCTTCCTGAGCTCACTGGAGAGTGCAACCTCAGGGAGCCAGCCCCGGCTCAGCAGGGAGGACGTGAGCCAAGCAGGGATGCAGCCAGAGCTGAGAGGGGCAACAGGACCCAGGAGAGGCTCCCTTGGTGAAACAAGATGCTTACATTGGAGGAGTCCCTGACTCAAGGTGTCCAACACCAACCCAGCAGCAAGGCATGGGTTTTCTCAAACTTGAGCTCCACAACACGTGCCATGAGCCTTCCCTAGCTGACAGCCCAAACAGTTTCTCCTCAGACAACTTACACAAAGTCCACTTCTTTGCTCTCCTGGTCAGTCCTGCAGATGGGCCACCTCCACAGCAGCAAGGCTCCTCAGAGCATCCCATGAAGCACCAATCAGCTTACTCATGAGGAAAAACTTTTTTACCAAGAGGGTGACCGAGACCAGAGAGATGGTGGAGGGTCTGCGCTTGGAGATGCCCAGTACCCAACTCGACAATGTCCTGAACAAGATGCTCTGCATGACCACACTCTGAGCATGGGGCTGTACTTGCCACCTCCCGAGGTGCCTCCCCACCTCAGCTACTCTGCCATCCTGTGCTGGGAACAGTTTAGAGCAAAGTGACCTCTCTGCAGAAACTGATTGTCCTGGTTACATGAATCTCATGAAGACTGAAGACACCACCAGTAGGATTGTTCAGTTCATCACACTTGTAATGGGATCCTAATGGTAGATAATTCTAGATAATCAGGGCCAAGTCATTTGTTAAAGAGAGAAAAGCAGGATAAACTTATATTGATGAAGGACCAGTGACTGGGAAGTGACATGCTTCTACAGTGTCTTTCAGAGCCAGATCCCACACAGCCTCCTATTCCCCTCACCCCGCTCCGTCCTAACTCTTCCCTTTGATCTATCATATCTTACATCACAGGGCTTACAAGGGGGTCAGGAGAATCCCATGTGTCAAAACAAACTGTATTTTCAAAAACCCCGAGTGGAATCGACGTACCACAACCTCTGCCTTTGTGCGAGCACCCCACGTCAGGGGAGCAAGGCTGCAATGTGAGGAATGCAGGAACTCGCCATGTCCAGCAAAGCTGTGCTGGCTGTTATGACATCTCTTTAATTTTATGATATAATTCCATCTACTGACCTTCTCCCTCTCTCAGCACACAGAACAAACTCTGCCTGCTTAGATGTCTTTAACCTGACTGAAAAGATTACTATGGTTCAAGGGCCTGCCTTGCTCCTCCCTTGGCTGCCAGCAAGGTGGTCCTGTCCCTGCCCTTGGTAAAAGACATGCCTGATCACATCCCATGGTTGCAATCGACTAAGGGTGTGCCTAGTTTTTTCTCCCTTCTTGTTTTTGCTTTGTATCAGCTCCAATGCTTGTAAAGCCCTTTCAAGCTAGGACGGGCTCACAAGCTGCCTGGTTCAACACCCTAAACCAGCAAAGAAATGAACCGGGGTTGGGGGGGAGAAAAAAGTTTTCTGCTCAGATAGCAACATCAGTCACCTGTCTGGGAAAATCTAATGAGCACTGAAGCACATGGAAGGAATCACGGAATGATTTGGGCTGAAAGGGGCCTTGAAGATCATTGAATTCCAATCCCTCTTGCCAGGGCTAACAACAAGATTCTGCTTGTAAAGAAGTTAACCTTCAGCAATGAGAAGAGGGAGCCAGCAGGACTTTCTGTGGGCAATATTAGGGGGTCATTCCAGGTCTCAACTTCATCCTGAGACCATCCTTATTCTGTCCTAAAGCAGATGGACCCTTGAGAAACTACTCTCACCTCTTGTCCATTACTTCCCTCCACCAGCCACTTGCTGAAGGTTGTAGGTCAAACTCCACAGGGACATCACCAGCATGACCTGCCTGACAGGGGGAGCAGGAAGAACAGCACATCTTGTAACAAGGTAGCCCTAAAAACCTCTGCTGACCCTGTGCCAGCAGAAACTTTCCTCCCACAGAGCCCTGGAAAAGTTAAGGTAGAGATGACTCAAGAATGGCAAGGAACAAATTCCTGATCCAAACAGCACTTCTGCTTCAAAGCGTAAGATAAGTTTTAGCAAAAGAAAAGCCTGATTTTCTTTTCAAACAGAGGGGAAGCAGCAACAATTTTCTCCCCAGGCTTCACATTGAAACAGCTGAACCATTTTGGCTGAAGGCTTTCAAAAGTAATTCCGCCAGAGGCAATGCTCAGCATGGAAAAGTGCAGACGGAATCAAAAATTAAATCTTCACCTGAAGACAGTAATCAAAAACAGGGTCTCACAATATGAATTGTCTTCTGTTAAAGGTGGGGCTCGTTGCACCCACTATTATTAAGCTTGTCCCACATTTCCCATTGTCTTATTTTCTCTTTGTTCCTCCCTCTAAACACATAACAAACAGAAAAAAACAACTCAAACTGTATTCGACAGTTTCCTTCAGGCAGACACACCCTCAGCTGAAAAACACAGCATTTTCAGGGTTAGCAGTGGGATGTTTCATGTCCCTGTCAAAAAAACCCCAGAAACACTCTTTTTTTAATTCACTGCCCCAGTCACAGATTTAATCCTGCATGCATAGAAGATAAATACTGCTTTTCATCCTGGTGGCAAGTATGGCTTTGTATGACTGCTTAGAGACATGATGAGTATTAACTCCTGCAGGTAGGTTAACAAATAGTAAGAAAAAATTCACATGGAAAGGAAGAGAATGATTCAGTATTTTCCAATCTGGCTGCTAAAATGATTGCAATGCTTAATGGAATTATGTGTTTCAGGCTATCCTTTCTACATGGAAGTAATGAAAAAAACGATTGGAAAAAAAATGTAATTCCAGATGAGGAGACCAAGACCCTGGGAAGTGATGGCAGGAGTAGAGGACAACCCTTCTGGGACAGGTCCTGGTGTTACTAGATCATCTCCCTGAGTTTAAGGTCTTGTGTGAGCATATCTGTGCACACAGTGGGGTTGCTCATCCCCTTTGAATGGGTGATAATATTTGGTTCTGCTTTGCAGCCTAATAAATGAAAATTCAGTTACTTGAAGTCAAGGCTAAAGAAGATATTGGTGGTGTATCCTTGCCTACAGATTACATCAGTGGAGATGGTGATCCATACCTGGTTTGTTTGGCTTTGAAACTACCCACAGAGAAGACAACTGTGGTGAATACACAATAAAACAAATGAAATGTGGACCAGATTCACAAAGCACATTTCTGCCAGCAGAATCCTCTATCAGCCACACAGAGAGACAGGATTCCAGCAGATGCAGTGGAACTGGCTTCAGGTGCCAACAAAGTCAAAAATGAATTGGCAAAACTAATTTCCAGCAGTGCAGCTAGCTGATGTGCTTTTCCCTCCTCTAATAGGAGTGCTGTGTTACAAACATACCAGTCCTACTACACCAGTAAATCACTTCTAATGTAAAAGAATTGGAAAGAATTCAGGGTTATTATGCTTATAAGAAACGCAAACATTTGACAGCATAGGAAACAACCTGTCACTAAAAAATAGTGCTCAGCTCATGAACCACACTGGAATTAATTTTTGATGTGGTGAGATAATCCCTACTATTCTAACATAAATGGGACCCAAAGAGGTCCCTTCGAGGAGCAACTCTGCAAAGAGTTTCCTGGCAGGAAGACAAATTGTCTCACATTCAGAAAGGAAATGAGAGCATTAAAACGAAGAACCTCAACTTCTTCCAAAATAAGTTATCATCAGGGAGACAAATGGAACCTCAGCAAATCTCTCCTTCGGTGGCCTTCACCCTGCAGGATGCTGACTCTTGTCCCTCCTGATGAGGATTTAGCACACAGCTTCCTGAAGTGTCCATCACCACAACCTTGGGGCACCATCTGCATGCTCCATGAGACCTTCCTGTACCCACTCCAAGTCCATGACCTTCCACTACAGTCTGTCTCTATCAAGCATCACCTTCTGAGCTCAAGCAAAAAGTCACCCACAAATTGCTTTTTGGTTCAGGAGACCCCGCTTCCCTCTGTCTCCTTCAACCTCCTCTTTGCTCCTACCCTCCCTCTCCCACGTATCTTGGCCATCACAAAGGCAGGATCTGTTTATTGCAGACCTTATTCTTTATGGAAATCTTCCAACCACAGCACAGCACATCATCCCCTCGCTCAGCCTTCCTGAGCAGACAGCAGGGCCAGGCAGCACGTGAGCTGCCCAAGATTTAGCCATCACGAGGAGGAAGCTCACACAGCTCCAAGGAGGAATAAACCTCCGCAAAGAGAGTTTGCATTTATTTATTTTTCCAGGAGGAAAGCTGCTCTCGGTGGGTGTGTGCGTGCATGTGTGCGTGTGTGTCAGGACAATGGGAAAAAGGACAGTGGAGCGGAGCTGCCAGGAAACACTCGGCCATCTGCCCGTGCAGAAAGCAGTTTTTCCTTTCCTTTTGTATTGAGAGGAATGTAGCTGAGAGCCGCCATCCGCCCGTGCTGGGAGGAAATCTGAGCGACTTCGCTTGGCCAGGGAGAGGAAGCGTGGGGGAGGGAGCCAGCCCGGTCCCTGTGGTTAAGCGGTCATTGCACTCACGGCCAATAAAAGCGGGGGAAAAAAGCCCTACCAAAAGCCCCAAATCCTAGGGAAAAATTGCTCTTCCTCCTCCACCCTTTCACATGCGGTTTGAAACTTTCTCCCTGGCAGGGCGATCCCGAGCTGAGGCGGCTCGGCAGAGGAGGGCTTTGCAGGGCAATGGCCCGGGGAAACCAGCACAAGGGGCTCCCAGCACTGGCAGCCCGAGCAGAAAGAGACACATAGAGAAAATCAACTCACAGCACTGTCCTGCTTGTCCGCCCACACCCTCTCCACGACCAGGAATCCGGCAATCTGAGCACAAAACAAGGCGAGGAACGACCCTCTGCTCTGACAAGGCTCCCCAACCCCAGCAGAACCCCAGCAAAGGGCAGAGCATAAGGAGCGAGTCTGCTGCCGGCAACCATCCACACATGCTGCCCCAGTACGGCTTCTGATCATTAAACTTTGTAACAGAGGGGAGAAAAGATCTATCTCCTAGAACTGTCAAGGCAAAAATGCTGGCAAAACATCATGATGGCTTGGTGGCACATTCTTCTGCCACTTTTTATGGTAGAAAAGCCCCAGGGAAAGAAAGAAAGAAATAAAATAGAGAAGGGCAAAATTTTCAAAAGTGACTACGTGACTTTGAAGTTTAAGACCCTTTTCACAACCGAGGATCAGATTTTTTTAAAAACAAATATTCCTACTAGGCTTGCACTTACACTTGCAATTCCATCTCCTTATTTTAACTCCCAAATAAGTCCCAGCTTTGACTGAATTACCTCCACATTGTATTCATGTGGCTCTTAGGGACACGGTGTGGTGGCGGACTTGGCAGCTTTAGGTTAATGGTTTACTCCATGATCTTGGAGGTCTCTGCCAAACTAAATGATTCCGTGACTGTAGGAGCAGCTAACATTTTCAAAGAATTGTATGCACACATTCCTTTTTCTCTGACTGCAACAGGAGACAGGTCGAGGTATGGCTGGGAAAATCAAGAGCACGTTTCTGTGAACCTTCGTGCACCTACACAAACTCTGCTGCTCACCAGGCGCCAGATCCACAGAGCTGGCAGAGCCTGCTAACGTGGGAGATGTCTCAGATAACAGATCACAGTCCTGAAAAGGGAACTTCCAGAAGAAATAATTCGTCTACATATGTCTAAAGAGCTTCCTCACATCTGGCAGCTTGGAGGACAGACTGACACAGTGATGCTGTAAATCTAAGCATGTCCATGTCAGATCTGAACTGACACCTGTGTGCCTGGTCCCTTTCAGAGACATGATGCAGGTTTCCATATTCTTTACATATTCTGTGACTTTTTAATTTTTTTTTCAATTTAATAATTTTTTTTAATCTCAAAAATAAAACCATTAGTGTTGTACAGTGTATGACCTGAAGCAAATTCCTTGGCTGTTTCTCTCTTGGTGGGATGAGAGGCAAAATGAGAGGGAACATAGAGACTTGATATAAGGAAAAGTCTTTTTATCACTATGAGGTTTAAAGAACTCTTTTCACCATGAGGAAAACAGAGCTCTGGAACAGCCCTGCTGTCTCCATCACTGGAGGTTTTCAAGACCCAACCAAAGCCCTGAGCAATCTGGTCTGAGCTCAGACTTGAACCTATTTGAGGAGGCTGGAGTAAGGCTCCTGTAATCCCTCCTAATCTGGATTATCCTATGATAACAGATCATGAATTACTGTAAAAGTGAGTAATCACTCTCATTTTCTCTGTGGAAAATAACAACAACAACAAAAAAACCCTTTCAAAACATTATTACTAGACATTTTTCTTTCCAAGTGATACTTTTTTGCCTTCCTCCAACTGATCAGCAAGGAAGCAGTAAAATATAGCTGCCAAAACAAGATATATAATTATGCTATCCCTAACACATTTCCACTGTCTTTTGTCCCTAGTCATTCTGCACTGCCTAACAAACTTCAACAGCTCCATGGAAGCTATTAGGGAGGCCATGAATCCACCAATAATGCTGCCTTGGCAGATAGTGATGAGTGCTGTAAATTTTCACTGCTAGAAAAGGAAAATATTTTCTTCCCAAGTTCATTCCACCTTCAGAGCGATCACTGTACAATTTTTTGAAAAGCTTAAAGTTATTTCATAACTAAATTAAAAACTAACCTACCAACCAACTACTAAACAAAAGTGAGAAATACTGAAAGCATTTATTTGGGAGATTTGGTTTTTCCTTTGCTGAAGTGTTCCTTTGGGCTTCTTGCAGCAGAAAACCTAGAAACTGGAGAGTTATCAAACAAGCACATATTGTTCACTGCTCTCTTCCAAGGGATGTGCTAAAGCCAATACATACACAAAAGACTTCAATTTCCATTGTTTACTTTCTTTCACGTACATCACACTGCTGGATAATGGAGCAAAAGCAGAGCACCCATGTACAATTGTCTCCATCAGCCCTTATCTCACAACTGAAGCAGAGCTATTTGTACATAAGCTTCCAATCCAGAGAATGTGCATCCAAGTTTTGTATTCCAGGGTAACCACTAGGGCATACTCCACCCAAGATGTTTGGATGTTGTGCTGAACTGGGCCCTGACACTGTTTATTGTGCACAGGAAAAACTCATTACTACAAAGCAGCCAGAACTGACTTCTTTTCACAATGGCACGTTTTACAGGACCAAAAAAAAAAAAATCAAAGTAGGAATCTTCTGGAGTTAAATCCTTTGCAGAAGCCCCATCCCCTGAACTATTCAATAAACATCATCCCCTTTCATCTTAAAGGCTCATAAAGATGCCATTTCCAGTCCAATGCAAGGGGAAATCCCAGCTGCACTGAAGGTGACTGCAGTGATTATGGTGTGGCTTCCATTTCCCCCTCCACATTCACCTCATTTCTGCTTTTCCCAACACAGATGTACCTACAGAAGCACAAGCACAGCCCCTTCTGCTGAGGTTCATAAAAACTCTTTGGATGGGATGGGACAACTCTTACAGATTCTCAGGGGATGTTGAAAGAATAGAAGGGGTTCCTGCAGGGCAAGAGGTCTTGCACAGCAGAGAGCCAGCACTAGAGTGACCCACCTGGTATAACACCCTGATGATTTGCAAGTTCTTCTGTGAAAGTCCCATCCCCACTGTCCCAAAAGCATCAGTGCTACACATTCAGCTTTGACAATCTGGCTCAGGAAAGAGGCTCTCTGTAAATGTGGTTGGGTTTTTTTTTCCCTCTGTAGAAGATGGTGATTGCAGCAAATGCACATTTTCCATAGGTTAAACACTCTATCAACAGGCCAGTTAGATCACAGAATGCTTTAGGTTGGAAGGAACCTTAAGGATGACCTGGTTCCAAACCCTCAGCCATGGACAGGGAAAACTTTCACTAGATCAGGCTGCTTAAAGCCCCATCCAGCCTGGCCTCGAACTTTTCCAGGGCATCCACAACATTCAGAGACAGGGCATCCTGCTGCAGTGCCTCAGCAGCCTCATAATAAGGAATTTCCTCCTAACATTTAATCAAAATCTCCCATCTTTTAGATTATATTTTTTAGATATTCCTCACCAGAACCATGTTCTTTATACAAAGCTGCCCAATGCTGCCTCAGTTATCCATTGAATATTTGATAACAATTTTACTTTCTTTACTGAAGAGAGAATGTCTACAGACATAACTGGAAAACTAAACCTAAACTTGATCTTTTAGGGGAAATCCCCCAAACATTTTCTTCTAGTAGAAGAGGAACAAGAAGAGCTTAAGTAATGCTATACTTGATTTACTTCTTGGTTGGTAAGAAAAAAGTTTGGCATTCAATAGATATTCTTCTTTCCATCTCTTCTGCATGTAATAACTCAAATGTTCAGACTGCACAGCATCTACTTAATAAAAATCTTCCCTAAGTGGGTTCACTTCATTGCATTCATATTAAAATGATAAGTAAGATACAGGAGAAATTTCAGCCCTGAAAATAGGTTAGCAAGAAGTTATCTTTGCTTACACACCTTCCCAAGCAAAAAGAATATTAGAGATGCATAGTGTTTGCAAATATAGTTATCATATAAAACTAAGAATACTCCCAAGAGGTGATTTGTGCTCTAAAAGTTCTCTGTGCTCCTGAAGTAGCATCTCACAAATTCTGAACCACAGTGTAAAAGTGCCTGTTTCTCTTACCTGATCAGAAATGCTCCAGAAAATAACTTATCTGGTCAAAACACACTCACATACCTGCAATGCAGCTGCATGGTCTCAGCAATTCAATTTGCATGAATCACAAACAGGTTTGAGTGTTGCTGGATGAGTAAATTACTTATGCTTTCTGACTAACTTAAATATTTTTGCCAAGTTTGATCTAAATTCAGTATGCCCCCAAAAAACCCTAAATCCAACAGGGAGAAATTTTCAAGAAAACATTTGAGGTAATCTGAAGAAAGCTTACAAGAGTGAGGTTCTTTACTGTGAAATGACATTTCTTACCAAAATTTAGCTAAATTGAGGGGGTGTGTGTTAAACCCTCCCTTTGCAAGGAGCTGAAACACTATTTAGACTTTCTCTCCTTCCTATTATTTTATTGAAGGGAAAAATGGAAGGAAGAAAATAGATGGGGCTACCCTGCCACCTTTCTCCAAGTAGTTAGTTATAATTTTTTTTTTTTAATTCAATCATGAAACTTAAAAACCAATATCACAAAATTTCTTCCAAAGCACCAAAAAACTCGTAACCTCACTTTGAGATCATTGCTCAAGTTAATGGAGCAATGAGAGTGACATCACCTTGTCCTCCTGGGTAACCTCATCCACACACATCTCACTGTGCTTCATCACTGTCACGCTGACTCTGTGAAACTACTGCTTAAGAAAAGGTGCATTATACATTCTTCTGCTTAATTCTGCACTCCAGGATTTCACAGCAAATTGTACCAAAATCTCCTACATTAAAATCACCCCATTGTTTACATGTTGAAAAAGAAAAAGGTTACACGTGCAACAGAGACAGTGAAACAGCTGATCTGCTGAAGTCTGTCAGGAAAAAAAAAATGGGTTGGAGATTACCTGTTTCCAGAGAAAGAGAGAGAGGAAGAGGGAAGCAAGAGGGAAGCAAGAGGGAAAACAAATTCAATGTAATCCAAGGTCAGGCTTAATTTTGCAAAAAGCAGATCTTGATCAGGAGCCTGAAGTAAGAATAAAACACCCCTCATGGCTCTTTACAGCTTCCTGAGGAGGGGAAATGCAGAGGGAGATGCTCAGCCCTTCTCCCTGCTACCCAGTGATAGCACACAAGGGAATGGTTCAAAGCTGCAGCAGGGGAGGTTCAGACTGGATGTTTGGAGGCATTTCTTTACCAAGAGATTGGAACAAACATTTCTTTACCAAACATTGGAACAGATTTCCTAGAGAGGTGGCCAGTGTTCCATGTCTGTCAGTGTGTAAAAGGCATTGGGTCAATGGCCTTAATAACATGCTCTAACTTCTGCCCTGAAAGGGTCAGGCAGCTGGGCAAGATGATCACTGANGAAAGTAATAATAATAAAATTCTAATGAAAGACTGCCTTGAATATGAATGGCAAGAGGGACTGGGTTAGACATCTAGGAACACTGTTTGAAGCACAGAAAAAGATAGAATTTGTATTCCTGCAGTGGTTGCTGGTCAGCTGAAGTCTTTCACTGCTCTAAAATGCCAAGCTTCTGTTTCTGACAATGTTTCTAGATTGCTTCGGATGAGAAAAATTATTTTACCCCATGCAAACAAACATTAAGCAAGTGGAACTGAAGCAATATATTACGTGTCAGAATAAGCTACTAAAAAACCCCAGGCAACCAAAAAACCATCTCATCAAATTCTGACATTTTATGAAATTTGTGCCTTTTAGAAGTGATTCTAATTTTCCTTGAAACATACCCCAAATTGTCTTTGACCAGTGCAGGAATTTATGAATTTAAAAGGAGAAAAAACTTAGTTTCCCACTGAATTTGAGTAAGCTAAATCATTCTATAAGGAAAGTTTCCTGCTGTGCAAACAAGAGGATACTGATGGGCAAGGTTTAGCACAGAGTAAGCAGCAATAGCTGTCAGCATCCTTCACCACCACAAGTACAGGACTGTTATGTGAGAGGTGACACCATGGCAAAACTTCAGCTTGGAGTCACTCACAGTAATCTCAGGGGACAGAAACAGAAATCTGATGCAAAAACAGTTACCATGTGTTGGTTTCCCAGTAGGAAACCTCTCAGGCTTCTCTCAGAGTTTGACAAAGCTGAGAAACAACAACCAGATAGATCAGGGCTTCTGACATCATCTGGAAAAAGCTTGATATCTTACACATTTCTTTACAGTAACAAATTGACTTGTAGAATTTGACCAGGGGTTGCTGTATACGGAGCCTAACATGCATTTCAAGGCAGGGAAAACCAGATTCTCAGTTACTTATTCCCAAGCCCCCTGAATTCAAGAAAAAAGTTCTCATGCACCAGTAGATTGTGGAGGATACTCCAGGGCCTGGTTTTGGCCAGATGTTGATATTTGAAGTGCTACATTATGCTGGTGCAGAGACTTCTTAGTTTTAGTAAGGGGTATTTATTTCCCTTTGCTACTAAACCACTCTGAGCTCTGGATAACCCAAGACTCAATTCTTACCCAAAAGCCCTGTGAAGCCTTTGGGATCACAGCACCCTTTGCAGCTGAAACACATTGCATTTTTGTACATAGAAAACACACACCTTCTGCAGGGGCTTAATGTTTTTACAAAGAAATCTCCAATAGTCTGAAAAGTCTCTGGGAGCTCTTTCCTTTTTAATTTAGAAAGGCGGTGTTTGGCTGACACTGGCAAGCAAACTCATATTTATGAAGTGCCCTCTCCGTGTCCCGTGAAATTTGCCATTTCCCTCCATGACAGTCAGCACTATCTATCACGAGAACATAATCCCCTGGGACAGGAGACCCGAGCCCCTCTGCTGCTCTCCTCTGCAAACAGATGTGTGCACGTTCCCCACTCCAAAAGTCACGGCTGCCTTTTGGCAGAGAACTACAGCAGCTGCACATCTGCAGAGGGGAAAAGCTTTCAGCAAAAACTAGAGGGGGATCTCATCCTCCCCCCGCCTGCAAAGCAAGCTCAGCATTTGTTCCTCTCCAGATGACACCCCGATGGGTTGATTTAATCATTCACACATGCATGCCTATCCACAATGCTTCCAAAATACCAGGCCTGTGACAGCATCTCACCTGAACTGCTTATCAGCAACTGCTTGGCTTGTGGGATAAGAAGAGAAAATCCACGTTCAAGGCGCTGCTGATATAAAATAATTCTACAGAATACAAGTGGGCGAGTGAGAGACCACTTGTGATGAGGAGAACACCTAAGCACATGCTTAATTTTAAGTCAATGCTCAAAGCATACCAATATCTTCAGTTAGACTATGTGAAGTCCAGTTCCAAACTTCCCAGAGCAGGAATGATGTACTGCACTGGGAGCCAGAGCACTCGGATGGGTGGATTTAAGCATGCGCCGTGACCTACATGTCTGCCTAAACGATTTGCCAGACCAGGGGCACAGTACAGAACATTTAAATGTAGCAGGATTGCAGAAACACTTCACCACTTCTATTCCCAAAGGGAAATCTAATTAAAACACAGAGCATCTAGCCATTTAAAGTTATTCTGGTTACAAAGAACAGCAAGTCCTTGCTCCCTGAAACAGTCTCTCCAGTTGATTACCAGAGCCACCAGTAAGTTTCTGGAAGCACAACTTATGTGCCTGAACTTGGTCAGGACCCATCTGCTCTCAGGGATCTGTAGGATCAGGAGTCTCAGGGTCTGTCAGGGTTTCATCCAGAACTCTTTCAACCACTTCCAAGTGAGGTGGCACCTTTCCCCACTCAAGCTTTCCCTAACCATCATCAGCTCTTGACATTTTAAGTGTCTGGGCCAGATTTTCAAACGAGCTCAGAGCAAAGCTTTTGTGAGTGGCCTCTCCAAGACCAGCTTTTCTGCCAGGCACAGTCTCCTGCACAGATATCCTACCAAGGGCAGCGTTTCCAAGCAAGGTCAGCACCCCATATGCTGAACTGTTCAGCCAATCTGATTACTTACCATGATGCCTGATGAGGAGATGGGCATTGGAAAATACAGCTGCCAGAACCTCCTGGCAGAACCTTTATTTACACTGGGCTCCATTCAGATCAACAGCTCTCTGCTGTACATATTCTAGAGGGAATGAGCAGTGGAACAAACCTCCACCAGCATTAGCAATGCTGTTTTACAGAGGAGGCAAGACTGGCCACAGCTAAAGGATGCCACATTTGAAAACAAAGCAGTGCTCCTGCAATGGCTCACATGGCAGCACCTGCTTTATTAGTGGCACAGCAACAGTAGCAGCAAGTCCCAGTCCACTTCAGGCACCACAGAGAAGGCTAAACCACAGCTGGCTACCTGTCTAGCTTCCTTCCTTTTGCCTTTTACTCTGATCTTCCAACACACATCCCAAAAAGGTCCAGGCCCCTTACTCATGCTTCTAGACGAGATCTCGTCAGTGCTGCACGTGGAGCCAACTGCATGAAGAGCCCAGGGGATGGCCAGGGCCATCTGTTACAGGCTTTTCTCTCTGTGAGTTGGTGTTTTTATTTTAACTCCCTCTGCTTCTGGGCCCCTCTTCATCTCTTGCTCCTCCCATCTCCCTCTCTCTGCTCATGAGGACAGAGTTTCCATCCTGGCCCTGGGCCAGCACATGTATGGGCAAAGGCAGAGCTCAGGGAAAGCCATCTTCTGCTCCCTTTCATCACATAAACACTGCCAGTTCCCAGCCCAGGAGCACAGGGCTGAGCCAGAGCTCTGCCTGCACTGCAGGAGGACTGAGGACCAGCAACTCCTGCCCAGGCTGGACACAGCAGCTTGGCTGCAGTGCAAACATCTCTCCCAGCCCTCCTGCTCCCAGTGAGCAGCCTGAGCCTTTACCCCAACCAAGGAATTGCTTGTTAGAAGGCAGACACAGATGCATCTCTCATTCAGCAAAGGTCATGTACCTGCACACGCAGGTAACAGGTAACAGTCAAGCCAAATTCTTGTTTGTACCAGCCATTAAAAACAAGGAAACCAGAAGACCTCAGGCAAACCTGACTGGCAGTGCCCCAACCCTGGGATGACAATCTTGCCCTAAGAAGGCCTCAGAGATGTACTAGTTCCTAACAAGTTCAGTAAAAACTGACCTTAAATCACAACCATGCTTACTGGGCACTCAAAAAGCCAAACTCTTGCATCTGCTTTGCTAAATCCTTGAAAGTAACAGTATGCCAGCTACAGCTGGTTTCCCTAACCTGGGGAGGGGAAAAAGCACTGAAGCAAAGGATGAAGATCATACCAGCACTCACAGCATTCATTCCAGCAGGACAGTACTCTTTCAAGCCTCTGCCCTTCCAACTATGCTTGACTTCCTTCTTAACCATGGGACAGTACTATTTGCAAAAAAGCCAGCCATTATGACCTCAATACATGTTATCTGCATAAAAGAAAGGAGTCACAGTGTTTCAAACTTCTTGCAAGGAAGATTTCCCATAAGCCTCCTTTTGGGGTTTTTGTTGCACACACACAGGACCCCACATATGCCCAGAAAGCGTTTAGGCAATGTATTTACCTCAGAGCAGTACAAACTCAGGGGATTTAGCACATTATCACTCCAGCCATCATGCCAGGATTATCCCAAGAGCACAGCCTCCATGAGCAACTGCAAGGATGATGGGCTGGAACCACATCATAGGGTTCAGAGCTACTCAGAGATGTCTCAGCACAGCAGGGACTGGACCAGCATGATGGCAGAGCCCCAAAGGTGTCTTGCTGCCACGAGTGCCCACTGAGATCCAGCTCACTGAAAGACACGAACTGGTGAAAACTCACATGAGTGAAAGGTAAGTATCCACTGCTTTGATCAGGAAAGGCCTTGGGGAATTGTGACTTTCACCTCACCAGTCCCATGCCCACAGACACAGAGCACCTTGACCCAATTGACGGGTGAACCATGTAAAGGCTGGGAGAGATCTTGAACAGGACCAGCCTATAGGACCTTAAATATTTATTTATGTAATGCACTGATGATGTCTTTTAGTGCTTTATATACAGAGATCTTGAACTGATCCTCAGCCTGCTCTGTGCTAGGCTTGTACCAAAGGATACAGGCCTCAGCTGAAATCCCAGGCTGTAGAGCTCAGAGGCTCCAGGGATTCTAGGTTGTCTTAGGCACTCACTTCACAGTCACCCAAGGCCCCTGCAGAAGCTACGTTTCAAAAGCAGAGCTGTCACAAAGCTGGGAGTTCAGTCATCTTCACTAAAACCTGGGCTGAAGCCACCCCCAAGTGCCATGCATATCCTCACATTTCAGCCTTTGCTTCAATTTCCAGGAGCTGATAAAGCATCTCCAAGGTGAAGAACAGAAAAAAAAAAAATAACACAAGCCAGATCAATGTGCTATTGCCCTTTCCATTGCACTTCATACCTATAGTCAAGAAAACACTGTCTCTTTTCCTGCTTTGTGCTGTAAAAGGGTGCTTACAGACACCTCAGATACAATGTTATTTGAGCAGTATCTAAGCAAAGCCAGGATCACTCATTTACTGTCCAGACTTGAATGAAACAAGAAATTTCTTTCCAGCTCCATCCCACTCCCTCCTTCCCTCCTGAGAGTCTTCTCAGCCTGTAAGGAACTGCTATGCAAGTGCACTAAAAGTCCTATTTCAGCATTTCTTTCATAGTAGAGGGCTCTTCCAGCCAGCTCTTGGGATCCTGCCAACAGACATATCAGCCACTAGTACTTAAATCCTTCCGCTAAAAAATGCTTCCCTAAAGAACTTACAGCCCAATTCTGAAGGCCTAAGATCTTCACAATTAACCAGCTTCAACAGGAGCTTAAGAGAAGTTCTCCACTCTCAAGGGCTTAATGGCACACAACAAAGCCTTTGCTCCCCTTGGTCTGGCCTCCACTTAGGAAGGAGCAGCTTCCACACAATTCCAGTCAGGAAATAAATGTCAGGTGTTACAAATGGAGGGGAGAACCAGCTGCTTTGAATGATGCATTCAGGGGATCCAAAAGAACATGGCACTTATCAGACACTTCTGAAATGCCCAGCATCTCTCTGTCTTTAAGAGACTGGCTCTATTACGTGATGATTTCATTGGCAAATTTCCTAAATCTGGGAAGGATTGAGCTTGCTTCTGTGCTCCCATAGTGCACAGCAAAATACAGATTTTAAGTCCTGTCCATACGAATTAGCTGATGGCTGATATTAAGAATAACTCGTTGGAAAAGCTACTCCTGGATTAAGATCATCTCTGAAAAACACAGCTTACGTGGTGTTCATTTATTATCTCCTTGTCAAAATGAACATTTCTAATGTGCAAATACACCAGGCATGGGAGAAAGACTTTTGTAAGTGTAGAGTCAGACACTATTCTAAGTGTCTGACAAAGGATCTAAATGCTCTTCTTGTTTCTGGAGAACAGAAAGCACACACAAATGTTGTCTTTGCAGACAAAATGTCCTGAAAGCTTTCCCAAGGCAGCAAGCTGGGGGCAGTACTGAAAGCAGCACTTTGGGACACTCCACATGCACTTGTGGTCTACAAGGAATACTGCACTTTGGATCTGAGCTGACAAACAGGGCAATCTTCTGCGTGGACTGCTAGGACAGAGATGTGCTGAAGGCCAACCCAGGGTTCAGCATACAACCTTCTCACCCACGCAGGCAGAGAGTGGTCCCAGCAGAGCCATAAATCTTTACTCTGCTTTTTACATCCCCAGCCACTCCAGCGCCCTTTGTTTTCAGAGCTTTCTCTTCCGTTTCTCAAAAAGGCGCTCTATTACCCTGGGAAATCCTGTGGCTTCCTTCTCATTTCCATACTTCACATTTTCAGTTGCTTCCAAGCCTGGCCCAACATAACAGTTATCCATTTTCACAGAAGGCTGAAACACAGCCTGGATTATTTGAAAAACCCAAACAACAATCCAACATGCACCAAACCCCATAAACACTACCCCAATGACAACAATTCGGAACACAACACAAGGGTGGAGGAAATGCATTCCTCTGCCCTGCCAGGATGCAATAACAACTCCCTTTTTGGTGGTTCAGAAAACAGAGCCAGTACACATTACTGGACCTTGCTACCACACACCAAGAACCAGTGGTCAGTAAGGTGGCTTTTTAATCCACCATCAACACCAGCAGCTCCCCTCACAGTAGCAAATAAGAGAACCCATGCAAACACCTCTGGTCATCTCTTTATTCTTCCAGCTGAGTTCCAGGCTGGAGATGCTCTTCTCTAAAAGCAATAAACTTAAACAACTACTTAAATGGCAATAGTAAAGGTGGCTGGGAATACCTCAGGGTCAGGAACAACTTGCTGACCTGTCTTGGAAACAAGCTGTGTTCTTCTAAAGAGCGGAATTAAGGGCCCATGTTTAGCACTTAGTCCCTGCTCCTGAGTTAGGGACTCACTGCAGACCCAAGCAGTCAAAAAGCCTCACTCCCCCATGACCATCACTTTTCCAGCACCAAGCATCAAAGGACATGCTTATTGGACACTCAAAAAGCCAAAACCTCTGAAAGTGTCCCAAATACACCTGGCATGGTTTTACCTCCCAGTTTGCATCTCACACCTTGGGTCCAGGGCAGCAGCCAGCTGTAACTTCCTTGTTCCCTCCCCAAACAACATTCCCCTCCACCAACTCCATCCCTAATCCATCAGCGCCCATTATCCCTGGGTACAAGCGCGGGAAGGCAAGAAAGCGTTTTCCTCCCCAGGACAGGTGAAAACTCCCACCGATCCCCACCGGGAGTCAGAAATGCCACCCTGATAAGCCACAGGCTGCACGCAACTGCAGGCGTTCCTTCCAGCAGAAGGCAAAGGGAGAGGAAAGCAGGCTATGCAGAGCAGAGAGAGAGAAGTGCAGTGCTAATATCACAGGGCGATTCAGGGTTTTGCCGAACCGAGAACTCTGGCTGTTTGCTCCAGCAGGGCCCGGGCTTCCCCCAAAGAATGTGTTTAACGTTTCCTCCTCTGTTTTGTGCTGGAGACCGAGGCAGGGTTGAGCTCACTCAGGGGCCCCGTGCTGGGTGGCGGGGCTGCCGATGCTCCTCCGCCCCACAGCTCCCGACCCGCTCGGGGCGGCTTTCCAGCAGCTCCCCAGGTCCCCTCGGCCCCTCTGCCCCTGGCCGAGCCCCGCTCCGGCAGCGGGCCCGGCCCTCCCGCTCCCGGCGGGAGCAGCAGCCTCCCCGTCCCGGCGGGAAAGCGGCGGTGCCCGGGAGCGCGGGGGGATTCAGTTCGCGGCCCCCGCTTTCCCTCCCTGCAGCCGGGATGAAGAAAAGCCAGTCGGGGGGCGGAAGGGAANTTTTTTTTTTTTTTTTTTTTGTAGGGGCACCTCTGCCCGCTGTCCCGCGTTAGGGTCCCCTCGGCGCCTCCCTACCTTCCTCGGCGGCGGCAGCGGAGCGGGGGGGCCGTGTCCCGACATGACGGCGGCGGNGGAGCACCGCCCCGTCCCGCCCTGTCCTGTCCCGTCCCGCCCCGCCGCCGAGGCAGCCGCGCCCGCCCCTCGCTCCGGGCAGGCAGCGTCCTGTGCTGGCCGCCCGGGGGAAGGGGGTTGCCAGAGGGAAGCGACGGGGGTGCCGGTGTGAAGGCCAGCAGGGCAGACCGGAGCTGAGTTCTGAGCCCTTCTGGCTGCAGCCTGAAAGATTTCCGGGGAAACGTAGAAAGTCCTGACATGCTATCACCCCAAAGTCCTGACTTCCTATCACTGGCACGGCTTCCCGAGGCTGATTGGGTCACAGACTCATCGCGGGAGAGCACCTGGCCAGGAATGCCCGAAACCTGCGATTTCTACCCTCTGATCTGAGTCTGGGTTTTAGGGGAAGGTTCTTCAGTGGTCAGACACTGGAACAGGCTCCCCACGGCAGCGGTCACAGCCCCAAGTCTGAGAGAGCTCAGGAAGCGTTCGGACACGGCTCTCAGGCACACGGTGTGACTCTTGGGGTGTCCCGTGCAGGGCCGGGAGCCACGCTCCGTGATGCCCATGGGTTCCTTCCAGCTCAGCATAGTCAGTGTTTCTATGATTCAAAACAGATGGAGGCGTGAAGGCCCCCGGCCCAAGCGCGGCCCCTTCCCGCCTGTCCCCGTCCAGTACAGCCCGATCCCGAGGGGACATTCCCGGCGCGGAGGGGACAGCTCGGGCACGCGCCTCCCTCGCGGCACTCGAGTGCCGCCCGCGCGCCCGCTCCCGCCAGGCTCTCGCCGCTGGCCCTTTAAGGGGTGGGGCGTCGCCGCGCTCCGGGGCGCTGATTGGCTGGGCGCGCCCCCCCTCCCGCCCCCTGCCCCCGGCGGGGCGGGCGCGG
>VZUA01021843.1:17096-30533 GCA_013401035.1 Horornis vulcanius | reverse complement strand
TCCAGCCATTTGCCCTACAGCCTGGTTGATCCCCAGAAGTGTGTGACCAATATCCTCTCTCTGATAAGCTCTTCAGTACTTTTTAGTCTCATAATTCTTGAAACATCAAGCATGCTCAGCTTTCCCAGGGCAGGGTTTGGCCAACGCTGGGGGCTTTTTGGAAATCCCACAACCCCTCATTTAGGACACTGAGAATTTGTGAAAACATTTTGCCAAAAAAGAGTCACCAATGTGAGCAGAGAAAAATGAAACACAGAGGACATTACATGGCTGTCAGAGCAGACTGCTTCCATGAGTCAGTCTAATAACCTGCCCCCACATCTGTAGCTTTTTCAGATTTATTTGCTTTACTCTTACAGGCTCTCATCAAACAATTCATTATTTTAACAAATTTACAGTGTTTACAAACACCAATAGCCCCTTTATAATGATGAAGAGGGGGAAAGGTAAAAATGACTTTTTTAGCCCTTTTGTTTTTCAGTGGTAAACATTTCTGTTTTTCACAGAAATATAAGATACACAATGATGTAAAAATATATTCATACTATCTATCACTGGATATAATACATATCCAGTGATGTTTTACTGAACCTTTAAAAATTGATAACTTTTTTTTTATATTAAGACAGCATCAATTAAGGATGTAAATATTTAGTGAATATTTTTGTAAAGGACAAACTGAGGCATTTATAGCCATTCCCCTCTTACACAGACCTCCTCTGCCAAGTTATAGCCTTGTTTCTTTTATTTGTGATAATACTCTTTTGATTCTGGTGCATTTTCTGCTCAGGCAAAACCAAATGGGAATGGTTGCTTAGATATATCTTTCAGGGAAAGCTGCAGGACAATGTCAACCTATGGTTATCTGGAAAAAGTTCTAGGCTGCATTCATGTTGAAATACTGAAGAGCATCAGAACCATGGCAGTCTAGTACGTGTCTGCATAGTACTTGTTAAGTGGGTAGAAGCCCTGTTGGTTTGAACAAACTGAGGAGTCTGGCAGATGTGTTGCATGAAAGGCTAATGAGAGGAAGATCTGTGAAACTTGATTTATTACTAGATAACCAAACAGAATATCAGGCTTCTTAATCTAAGCACCATCTCATTAGATGCTAAAAATAACTCCTCAAAAGTTAATCTCTTACAACTTTAAGTGCTGGCAGTATATGTGTGTTTTAGAAAAACACAGGATTTACTCTCCTTTAGTGTTCAAGGCATGTATCACTCCTTATTATACTGCCGTGAAATACCATCTGATTTCTTGATAGTCTTTTAGTAATCCTGGTGAGCACTCTACAGAGCAGCTTTAGCTGCAGCCACAACTCCATCAAACAAAATCTTGGGTTTATCCCTTGTTCAGAGTTTGATAACACTCCTAACTAGCATTAAGAATTCTGATATTGTTACATAAAGTCAAGCTATAAGTGGCCTATGAAAATTATATGAAGCAATATTCAAGGCCCAAGAGTGTTTGCCCAAGAGTTCTGAGGGATCCTGTGTATGCAACTGCCAAGTAACCATGACCTGCTAATAGTTTACGCCAACTGAGGTACCTGAGAAATGTCAATTATCAAACATGACACTCAAATTGGGGTGAGATATAGGAAACAACAGTAAGTTTGACTACTATATTGAGCAAACTCATGCAAACTATGGTAAAGAATAGGACTGAGACACATGTTGGTGAAAATGATACAATGGGGAAAAAGAATATTTTCTTGCAGCAGTCATGCCTCACATGTCTGTAATTCTCTTTAAAAGTCAATGAACACATTGATACTTGTGAACTGTTTGATACATGTTGTGCATGGCATTTCCAAAAGAGTTTGAGTAGGTCTGTTACAAACCACAGAAAATAAACAGTCATAGTATAAGTAGAAAGTTAGACATGTGGATTACCACTGATGAAAAAATAGAGAAGACTACACAGAAATGGTAAGACATTTTCCGGTGGAGGTAGGATGACTGCTGGTCAGCATTCATTAGTGGTCTGAAAAGGCAGTGAGCAGGGAGGTTTTCTGATCATAGAGAACTCCTGTAGTAAACTGGAGTTACCAAAGAGTGTTGCAGCAACTTCTCTCAGTACAGGCTGCTGCAGTGAGCTGAGATCTGGTGCTATTCAGTGTTGATGAGCACAAATTAGTGACAACAGCAGAAATAATCCCTGCTGTACCAACACACAGCAGAGAGCTCAAAGGAAATTATTATCACTCAGCACGTCACTGCTACAGACAGTACTGTGAAAACTGTATAGATGAACTTGTTATTCAATGTCAGTCAAAAAACAAATGCAATTATAGAATATGATTGGAGAACAAATCAAAAAAGTAAGTATCACTAAAGTAGCAGCCAAAGTACAAACCCATAACTCCTTCTACTACTTGAATATTGCATGTATCTGTCATCATTCTTTAGAAGAAAGTTTTAGAACTAGAAAATCTTTACAGAAGTACAGGTTCATGAAGGAGAGATGTGTCTCATTCCCCTGTCAGAGAAGATTAGATAGGTTTAGAATTCTTGAGCTTGTAAAAAAAAGACACTGAATGAAGGGGGTATGACAGAAAAGAAAAAAATCAAACAAGTATGAAAAGTGTTGAATACGGAACAATTCTGTCACATGCCCACAGTCTGGACTGACAGCACACAACCTAGGTTTTATGTGGAAAACTGACAGACAGGTTAGCATGCTTTAAGAATAACATGATAAATCCCATTTAAGATGATAAATACATCTTTTGTCCCCTATCATTTTTTGCAGACAGCAGACTTACTCTGGGATTGCATTATGGTGTCAGTATTTATACTTCTTCTGCCTGTTCATGCATCTTCCCTTCTCTGCTCTTTGTAGCAGTGCAACAACTTTGAAACTTGAGTGTCTTCAATTCCCTCAAGCTGCAGACATCATCTAACTCAGGCCTCTCATTTACTGGGAAAGTCCAAGCAGCTCCCAGAACTCCCAGGTTTCCAAAGGAAGTGGTCCATATGTGTAGTGAGGACTTGACCCAGCACCCTCCAGGACTGAGACAGAAAGCCACCCTGTGTCCATAGCCATGTTGTTGTAGGTGTGGACTAAACACTCAGAGCAGAAGGTGTGAAAAGCAGAACTCTGAATATGTAAAGAAAAATACTTGAGGTTTTAGGCATTTACAGGGTTACATAGACACTATTCACATTTGAAAAAAGCATCTAAGTTAATTCTGTGTCTTTTTGCTTAGATTTAATTCTTTGCTTTGTCTTGTGACTCCTTACATTTCAAATATTTAGAAAACAAGAATGCTAGAACCTTATTTTTTCTCTCCATTGCATATTACTCCTTTTTTCCTGGGCATGGCCCAATCTTCCTTAGAGCAAATGATAAGTACAGCCAGTTCGTTTGCCAGCAGCATCACTGCTTTTAGCAGGAACTCTGTCACTGCTCTCTGTTCCTTCCTCTGATTCCTCAGAAGGTTGGGGAAAAACCATTTGGGGCATGGTTCACACTGTAGTGGAGGTCTCAATAAGGCAAAGAGAATGTAGTGCCTGTATATTAAGTGCCTGTATCTTTGGAAGAGACTGTTGCTTGAGCAGAAGATAAGCTAATCACCATGTGCTTATTTCCATACAAACATCTATCATGCAGAGAAATTGCTGACCTGCAAACCCTGTTTTTCTACCATTCTTTTCAATGCTGAATTGGCCAGCTGTAAAAGATTGAGTTATTAAATATATGATATTAATTTATACTTTGCCACAGAATGATATTAGAACTGAAAACAAGTTAAAAATATATGCCCTACAGACATAGGATGCACATCATCTGTCTGAGGGTAAGAAGAGAAATCTTTGTTAGATGCATTTTGAGCAACAGGACAGGACATGCAGATCAGTATAATGACGTTTACATTATCAGTAGTCTTTACTTGCACTGAAACCATCTGTTACCATTTTGAGGGCAGTTTTGGCATTGCCCATACCCTGGTGAGTGTGAAGGAGCCTCTTCTGGCATGTGCCATCCGAGGAATTTGCGCAGGAGGAGCAGACTTGCAGAGGGACTCATGCAGTTTGAGGGAAGGCTGGCCCATGATGGTATCCTGGGGACATGAGTAAACATTTCTGCTCTTCTCTGGATCAACATGTCCTGGAAACTCAGGTCTTTCTGCTGGGTTTCCTGAAATCACTCTTATCTGACCTCAAAGGAACAGGCAAGAGCATACAAATGTTACTATATTTAAAACTAGATTAGAGTTTTGCTTCCAAAACTCTGCACACTGTCTGACTATCTGTCAGGGCATTTTAAACAGTTCCCCACAGCTGAAATACAGTAATTGACAAGTCCTGTGCTCAGGCTTCTTAGCAAAAACATGGGAATTTATTTGAGGTGAAATCTTCCTAATTTCCCATATTTGGATGTATTTTCCTATTAAGGTAGCTTTGTCAGCAGTGTCAGCTTAAGAACTTCTGCCTATGTTTTCTCCCTGCCAGTCTGCTCACACGTTCCTCCGTAGCAGCATGGTATCCCTAACAAGCATTATTGCTTTTAAGATTGGGCCAAACCAGTCAAAAAATTTAACTGCCTAAAACCCAAAGAATACTCTAAGAAAAAGGCAAGAATTAGGCCAGAGAGAAAAAAAATCCCTTTCTTAAGCCGTTGTGGGCACCAGCACTATTGTTTCATAAACCTATGATTTTGGCTGGCTCTTGAGTATATAGCCATAAATGGGACTTTGTAATCTTCTGTCCCAAAAATGCACTTACAAAGCTACTTCTGTGTCATGTGAAGTTGTGGTTGACTCAGATTCTTTTAAATCACATAATATTGCTCCTCCACTGTCCTACTAGGCAATGCCAGTCTTAATGCTTTGTCATCAGTACAAAGATTATTTTCATAAGGCAATGATATCTCTTCTTGTCAGACAAACAGGATATGTTAAATCCCACCTTTGTGCACATATGCTCTTGGAGTACAGCCCCTTTTGAGAACTCTTTCTCTACTTGTATTGGGTCTGCATGGCCAAGGTTTGGTACCAGGTGGCTACAAGGGTGGCTTTATTGAGAAACTGCTGGAAGCTTCCTCCATGTCCAGCAGAGCCAATCCCTGGCAGTTCCAAAGATGGACATGCCACTGGTCAAGGCTGGGACAGTTACAAATGGTGGTAGTGTCTCTGTGAAAACAGATTTAAGAGGAAAGGGAAAAGAGTTAATGCTCAGTTGTAATTGTGGCCAGAGAAGAGAGGAGTGAGAACATATGGGAGGAGTAATTCTGCAGACCCCCAGGTCAGTGGAGAAGGAGGGGCAGGAGGTTCCCCAGGCAGTGGAGCTGGGATTCCCCTGCAGCCCATGGTGCAGCCCATGGGGAGGCAGCTGTGCCCCTGCAGCCTGGAGATCCACAGGGATGCAGAGATGGATTTGCAGCCTGTGGGGGAGACCCACACTGGAGCACGTGGATGCCTGAGAGGAGGCTGTGACCCCGTGGGAGGCCTGTGGAGGAGGAGGCACCCATGGGAGCAGCCTGTCCTTGAAGGACTGAAGTCTGTGGAACTGTTACCCACATTGCAGCAGTTTGCAGAAAGCTGTTGCCTGTGAGATGGACTTGTGTTGGAGAAGTTGTGAACAATTGTCTCCCATGAGAAGACCCCACAATGGGGGATGGGAAAGGCTCCTCTCCCTGAACAGTGAAAGAAACAACCTGTGATGAACCAACCATAACCCTCATTCCCTGTCTCCCTGCACACCTGGGGGAGGATGTAGAGCTGGGAAGGAGGGAGGGCTGAGGGGAAGTCGCTTTGAAGGGTTTTTTTTACTTCTCATTATCCTGCTCTGATTTTCTTAGTAATGAATTCAATTAATATCTCTAATTCTAGTCTGTTTTGACAATGATGGTGTTTGGTGAGTGGTCTTTCCTGATCCTTATCTCAACTCATGAACCCTTCCTTATATTTTCTCTCCCCTGTCCAGCTGTAAAAGAGAGTAATAGAGAAGTTTTGGCATCCAGCCAACATCAACCCACTATGCTACTCCAATGTTCAGATGAAGGAAATAAATGAGAGCCACTACTAACCCCTGGTAAAGCCAGACTTTTTCATGTTATGAAAAATGAGCTGGTGTAGTGGCACTTCTGTTTCAGTTGACTTTCCCTCCTGGCTTCCTATCATTTTCAGCTCTGTTTTCTCCTCAACATTGTCCTTGGTTTAGGCAATATTAGGAGCAGCTGGGGAAGCTTCACTTCAATCACACAAGAAAGTGCCTGATAGATTTTTGAGACAACTGATTAAGATCCTCTGCTACTTGCCCAGGATTTTTTAAACTGACCTAAAGGGCTAACTAAAGAGCTGCTCCTTTATGAAGTCAAAATTAGTGTTCACATCTTTTGAAGAAATCTGCAGTTCGATTCTGATCTGCTGAACTAAGAGCTGACATCAGAGTTTTTAAAAAGGGAAGTGATATAATAGGGAGAGCAAGAAGATACCTGAAAGCTGCAGAAGCTTCAGCATGATTTCACCTTAACTCTGCAGGCAGCAGCTGATGCCCATTTTGACTACTTAGAGGTGACACATGATGATGAGAGTGTTACAGGAAAGTGGTAAATATAGATTTTTTTGACAGCAAGTAATAGAGATGCTTCTGTACCACTGCTTTGAAACCATTGTGAACATCATCCACGTGCATCAAATACAAAATACGGTTATTGCCAATAGCAGAAAATTTAAAATAAACCTGTCTTTGGAGTCAGTAAAACACAATTTCAACAAAAGGGGAAAAGTATTTGTGCTGTAGTGGGCATGAAGAAGCTGTGATAATCCATAATAACCTCATCCTCCATTAGCCATAGAATTAAATTACAGTGACCCACCCAAAATAACATGTTTGTCTTAAACAGAGAGCTAATCTGAACCGTGAAATTTTGTTTGATTCAAAGGACAGTTGTGTTGATCCAAATCCATATTAGATCATCAGGTCACCTGATGTTACCAATTTGGCACCTGTATGGTGATATCACAGAAAATATACTTAAATAAGTACACAAAAAAGGGCAAACAGTTCTGGTTTATCTGAAGCAAAACTGTATGTTGTGAAAGTTCAAGGGAGGCTTTGCTTTTTCCAGTGTGCAGAGATGATGGGTCTCATGTGGACTGCAGTTTGAAAACAATATAGGCAGATGATATTTTGTTGTCCATAATAATTCAGGTCTGGGATTCATTAAAGAAGTTTAAGCTTAAGTAGTATTTAAAAAAAAAAAATTATTATCCTACTGAGGGAAACTCCAAAATGATTCTGAGCTGCTTGTTAAAATTGTGATGCTGTATGTAGTTTTAAAATATTCTACTAGATTTACGTGGTCAGAGTGTGTT
Organism: Horornis vulcanius; assembly: GCA_013401035.1. Taxonomy (NCBI): domain Eukaryota; kingdom Metazoa; phylum Chordata; class Aves; order Passeriformes; family Scotocercidae; genus Horornis; species Horornis vulcanius. The sequence goes on along the minus strand of VZUA01021843.1, from coordinate 23,206 downwards.
CTCAGGAATACAATAGTTAAACCTGGAAGAAGAATATAAAATGATTGATATGTCTTGCTTTGTAGGACAGGATTCATTTTTTTCTATGCAGAAATTGCTGTTTCTAAATTCTTAAAGTGACAGAACCGCTCACCTATAGAATGAAAGGCTCATCCATCTGACATGCAGTAGGAGTTTAGACCTGCTGGATCCAGCTACATCGATATCCCTAAACATGTCAGGCACCATTCTGGCCTCAGGCTCATCTGGGACAGTGCCCAAATATCATCTGGAGGCCTGGCCTGGGCTCAGACTGTGCCAGGAATAGTGGCAACAGCTTGGATCATTGTATGCCATGCTTGTGACTTTGCCTTGGCCTTGTTAATGTCTTTATACAGATTATTGTCCCTGGTGTTCAAGTACGCTGCCTCCTACATATATTGAGCCATTTCAGGAATGGAAAATAGTTCTCCCTCTCCAACCATTTAGCTCTCCATTCAGCTAAGCCAGATTTCATGGATGCTCCTCTGCTACACTTTGAGTACCATAAAGGACAGATTATAGGAAGTTGGGATGCTTGATAGGGAGTACTGGAATCAAACTTTATAGGTTTGCATCACCAGCAATATTCCTGGTGGCAAAGCGCCTTGCCATTATCCACCTAGTTCAAAATCACGTCTTGCTCAAGTTAAGTTCAATATTTTTTATATTTTATACCACTCAAGATACACAACTGTCTCTTATGTTTAAAATGACATGGATAAAGAAACAGAAGAAAAACCTACCTTGATCTACTTATAGTAATACTTAATTAGAAAGGTGCCTCTCTCTCTCTTCCTTATTTAGGCTGTTTCTGAGATGGCTGTCAAAAGCTCCTTTTTTCTTGCTCTTGCCTCTTGTTTCAAATTGCATTTGTACGTGAGGGCTCTGTACTACCTGAGCTTGTTAGCTAAGGTTCCCCTCGAAGTCTTTGATCAGCTCTGGACATATTGCTTCCAGGAGCCAACTTTACTTCTCCTTTACTTGGTGATAATCTGGTTCTTTTGAAGCAGAATAAATATTTTTCCTCTTTCTTGAGAAGAAAATATCTCTTTGCTGAATCAGATATCATTGTCTTTTTTGGCCTTGTTAATTGACAACTATTTGCATCAGCAGTGGATAAAAGTATTCAGAGTTGTTTGGTTGTGACCCTCTACACATGAGGATATATGAAACTGTTCCCTCTGTTGAATGCTATATTACAACTCAGTTTTGAACACTGAGGCAAATAATAAAGTTGTCTAAATTAATATAGGTCATTACTGCCTCCTTACTGAGAGGTCTTTGGAGTCATATAAAGTCTGAGCAGAGTAACATCCAGGGCCACTTGAGTGATTCTGGTGAGGTTGCTGGAGTGAAAAGGCACAGACTGGCTCTCATGAACCACTGTGTCTTCAGGCTCTTTGAGGTTTGTGGCTTTGTCATGGTACAACGGGTAGACAATCACCCCCTACAAAGTTCAGGTTGTGAAAAAAGTGGTCTTCCATAATCTCCAATCCTGTTTTACTTTGTACAAAATATACAGAATTATCTCAAACTCAAGGTGATACCTGAGAATTTACATACTTCTGTGTATTCAGTTTTCTTTCTTTCACAGTAATACAGACAGGTGAATTTTATTAGAAGTCCAGTGAAACCTCAGGGGGACTATTATGTACTCAATGTTCTTCAAAAGAAAGCATGGTGTTAAAGCCTAATATGGACAAACTTGTGAAAATGTGCTGGTATTTCAATTACACTTTTGAATAACACAAGAAATCAATTTTTTTTTTCTCTCTGAAACTTCATCAGTGTCCTGGGGTGATGGTGCCTCGTATCCCAAATCGTGCAGCTTGGTAGTTTTTGTTGTGTCTAGTGGCGGTGCCCTTCACCCCTCCCTCTCTGTGGGCTGCTGCCGCTGTGCTCTCACTTTCGGCCGCTGCTCTGGCTGCTGCTGCTGGCTTTTGCTGCTGCTGCTTTCAGCTTTTGCTGGCTGCTTGCTGCCATTTTTTCTGCATTTTTTTTTTCTTTTCTCTTCCTTTTTTCCCCGTCCCTGAAGATCATTGGACCGGCTCTGGACCCGACCTGGGAACGTGAGCCTGCAGGAGAAGCTCAGCACCCTCCCCTCACAGCGACTGCCTGAGTATCATCTGGGGCTGGTATTCTTCCCTGTGTTGGGGAGTGTTTTCTTTTTCTTGTTGTTGTTTGTTAATAAACAAGTTTTTTCCACTTTTCCTCCGAGGAATTCCTTCCTGAACCCAGGGTTGGGGGGAAGGGGTGGTGGAGGTTTGTCCCCTAGGGGACTCCTTGTGGAAATTTTCCCCTAATTTGTCCTAAACCAGGACAATCAGTCTGAACTCACTCTTGTGCAGGACTCTCTAGTCTCAAGGTGTGAAACCCATGGGCAGAAAGTGAGTAACACTAAAGATGTTGCATGAGAGTTTCACTTCTGCCTGTTAAACAAATGCATTTGTGTGAGTCCAGCTCCTGACAAGCAAACGCCCCATCCTGGTAAGCAGAGCCGCTGAGTTTCCAAATAGATTTGTAAGTCTGATAACATTTATCCTTCTCTGGAAACTAAAACACAGAATGATAAAACTGATGGTAATTATGTAAGTTTGAAGACAAAAATTACCAGATAACATTGCTTTTCTTACCCTAAAGTTTCCATTGGCTGAGAACAGAACCAAAAATGAATCCACCTCTCCAATATGAACTTAATAGATGTCTTTTCAGAATTTAAAAATCATCATTAAAAAGCAAGAAATTTTTGCTTTTGTTAAAAGAAAGTCATTGTTGTTTATGGGAGTCAGGAAGACAGCTTTTTTTGTGGAATAATGCATATTTGGACTTCAAGACCTGTTTCTTATACCTTTATGGCAGATTATAAGCAAAATTGGTCAATAATACCAGTGATTTCTTCTGATATTGAGTCCTGTGTTGAGTACCAGACACTGGAGGAGGATTAGCAGTTATTGGTTTGAAGTACTGAGCTGCTGTAGAGGAGTTACCATTGGGATCCTCTCCAGAGAGCAGATTAGCACAACTGTTGAACATAACTCCTAGAACGTGATCTGATTGTAAAGAAATATGTTGCTGTCTTGGAAGAGGGACTAATTAGATTTTGGCCTTCCTCTACTGTGCCCATCAATTCTTTGCCTTTTTACTTTCTTAGCAATTAGGGGCTTAATGCATTATCTCCATAGTTTCACATTTTCCCCTGTCATTATCGGCCCAGAGGAACAGCTTAATGTATTGAACAGTGTAAGGGGCATGCAGCCAGAAGAGAAAATAGAACACACACAGTCACAAGTTAGGCACTGCCTTGCTGTATTTTTACAAGAATGCATAATAAACATACTACCTGGCAGAAAGTGCAAATCCTGTGTATCTTAAATTTGATTCCTCAGGTAAGAACATCAGACAGCATTTCCTGCAGTCCAGATCTCTCTCCTAATTATTGGTACCTTCAGCCTTTCCTTCCAGGCATGAGCAAGTGAAAAGAGAATGTAACTAGTGGTTAGAGCACTCAGCTAGGAAATTGAAAAAAAAAAAAGTATATGCAAAGGACTTGGATTTTGTAGGGATTCCAGGTCCGCAGGCATAACCTGGAACTACCTGCTAAATCAAAGAAGTAAAAGTAAGTTCTGTCTATGCTCTGGGCCTAAGCAATCTCAGCTGGGATTCTTCTGTGACTGCTTGACAGCAGGACTTTCTGGTGCTTAGGAAATTTTAGTGGCACAAAATGTGTAAGCAGCTGAAAGTTTCCAGGAGTGCAATCTCAGTCCTACATATGTGCCACACCTCTTGGGTCTAGTCCTGATGTCAAGAGTTATGTAGTATTGGACTAGCCCAGGGAATAGACTTTGTTAGGAGATGACAAACAGTTTGGAAATGGACTTCAGAGAACAGCTTAATGCACACCTTGACCCATTTGTTTTGGGATGAAGGAGCTCATACTCAATTAGACAGCACTTAAGCTACTGACCTGTGGTCCATATTAACAGCACATTTACAATAATTATTTACTCTTTCCTTTCCCCATGTGAATCATTGTAAGAAGACCTGCCTGAACTTTTCTTCACATGCCACTGTATTTTCAAAGTCAGAGACTAATATTCCCCTGCCTTTTACCCCTTTTTTCATCTGCCATTGCATGGAGTAGGTCTTCCTCTCAGGGAAACAGCTTCCCACAAAGGCAGGAAATTCCTCAATGACAGCAAATGTAGCTTTAGCACTCCACTTGGACTATTAAGGAGGTATTGGACATAAGCCTACATCCATCACTTTCCTCTTGACAGCTTTAAGCCAGTGAATCAGTCTTTCTGTCACTCAGGAGGAGAATTATAGAGTAGTGGTATCTTGGGCCTCACCCTCATGCTCATTACCTAGATTCACTGCAACTGAAGGTTATCTGTTTTATAACTGAGCCTAAACCCTTACTCCTTCAAAACTTATTGTCTTCAAAACAATAAACTTGTTATAGAGGAATAATGGGACTATTTTCCTCTGAATTTGAGATTTAGTTGCAGTTCAAGTATTTCTCATAATTATATTCAGCTCATTTTAAGTTTTCTCCAAAATGTCTGCTTTTGTAAGTGAGAACACTGTCCTGCGCCCTTGTTTCTAACATTACAGCTGACCCCCACCAGTGGGTATTTGCAAACATATCTATCAAAATTTAATGGGAAAAAGGCAATAAATTGTTGGTAAGCTATATTTTGGAGAGAACCAGCCAAATGTCAGATAGGTTTGGGTGTAATATCTGATTTGCTGTCAGGGCAGGGCTGCCTTTTTGCTATAAATGTTTAACAATGTAGTATCTTCCAAGTTAAATTGCACAGTGAGTGAGCCAAAGAGCAGTCAAATACATGAAAGTTCATGGAGTGCTTAACCCATCATCCATGTGGCAAGGCAGATGCAGAACTTTTCAACATTTATTTTTAAGGTATGCACCTTGTGGTAGTAAAGTGGTTTTCTTACCCTGCTCAGCTTTTCTTTCTTTCTGTAGTATATTCAAAGGATATATTTTAATCTATAGTTTCAATATGTGGGGATTATTTTTCTGTGTGTGTACGTTTCCTTTTCCCTTATATTGATTCTTTTATTTTTTTAATGATTACTTTGTTTTGTTTTGTTTTGTTTTGTTTTTTCTAAATCTCTGACTTATATATGGTCCCTTTCTCCATCTTCCTTGTCTCTTCCATTTCCCCCCTCTGCCTTTCCCTATAACCTCCTCTCTGTGTCCTTATTGCTATATTAAAATTAGCATCAAACAGCTGAGTTCATCCAGCTTAATTCACCTTGCTCTTTGTTCACAGTTCACTCCTCCACACAGGATTTTTATATTCCCTTAAAAGAGAATAAGCAATATAGCTCTTTGTCTTCCTATCCTTTATTTTTCTAGGGCATGGGGGTGAAGGCTAGGGGAGATATTATCAGAGTCTTTTCCTCATAACCTACAGAAAAGAAAGGACCAAGTGGTTTTTAGGGCATCATTGAAGGCAAAGTGGGTATGTGCCTCATCAGGAGCAGTTGTCCTGGAAAAGTGCTTGGCACAAACCTCAGACTGCTGGATTTCTTGCCATTGAAACTGCTTCTTTGATGCCCTCAGTGAGCTGTTAGGTAGAAGAAAGGCAGAAGGCATCGATGGGAAAAAACCCCACCCGTGGTGCAGTGCCTCTGAAAGCAGGCACAGACAGAGGGACAACTAGCAGGCACACCTGGTTATCCTGGTCCTGCTTGCCTCTGAAGTCTAGGAGACTTTCTGTCCATAAAGTTGACATTGCATGTCCTTGACGATGCTTCAGCCCAAGCCAGGAGAAGCCTGTGGACCTACTGTGGACATCCTTCCCTGCCAGGTCTCTCTGGGGTCCCTTGACAAGAAATACATATATACATAAAATAAGTAAATACTATTAAAAATAACTCAAAGGGAAAAAATAATAAAAACAAATACACAAACAAAAACATAAATTAAAATAAAGTTAAAAAAAAAGAAAACTAACTACTGGGAAACATCTACTTGGAGTCACATTTTATCCAAAAATCTAAGTCAAAGGAACTGCCTGACTGCCACTTCCTAAGCCACTCTCATTGATGATGTCTGATGC
>VZUA01021840.1:28868-45989 GCA_013401035.1 Horornis vulcanius | reverse complement strand
AATCTCTTCTTTCTTCAGCACAAGCCTGGAGGGAATTGGTGAGGTTAGCCTTTGCTAAGCTGCTGGACCATCCTTCCCACAAACATCTTGGAAGAGGAAATGGCCTCAAGAAGTGTCTTTGTTTTTTTTTTTTCTCATTTAATTCCCAAGTATATTTCGGTATTGTGGGTAGTAGTTGTTGATGTGCATTAAGGCAACGTAGGTCTGGGCAACAGCCTTGTTTACATGCCTCTGGGGAATAGGTTTATTTATTTAATAATTTAATATAGATTCCAGTTAATAGGATCAAGATCCCGTGTATGAATGCTTACAGAAGTTATTGGGCAATGCACAATACCGAATTATATTAATTTAGAGCTGTTTGTGGTACTTCATAACTTTCCACAACTGTTTTTCTTTTTAGTACTTTGTCACTTGAGGATAACTATGTTTTATAAATGGTCATATCACATGATGCATACTCACTGTCTGGGAGTAAACAAAATAAGTGATTTAACTTGGGTGGTACAAGTTATATGCACACATAAATGTGTGTGTATGTGTGTGGATATACATGTTTATACATCCACAGTATCTTTTGTAGACTTTTGCAGACCTCTGCCCTGCTCCTTCTGCCCCCTTCCCCAGTTCAGTGATGCAGGCAGTACCTGGCTCTGGCAGCTGTGCTGCTGGTCTTTGCTGTGGATAAAATGCTTGTTATGCAGCAGGGCCCCACAGACCATGTAAGAGCAAATCCAGAAATGAAAGATGATACTGGAAATATTTCTTCTCTCTGTTTTTAAAAGCAAAACAATGTAAATTGTGCAGCTGTAGCAGAGGTGCATATTACTTTTTGATAAAGGAGGCAAAAAGGGGAAATATGAGTTAAGTGCCCTTTGAGGTGAGGCTTGCAGGTAGTGGGATGAAGACTGAGGAAACTGGATTTCAGACTCCTAGAATAGTTTGTGTTGGAAGGGACCCTAATGATCATCCAGTTTCACCCCTTGCCATGGGGACTGCCCTCCACCCTGCCAAGTTCCTCAAAGCCCCATCTAACTCTGGCCTTGAAGACTTCCAAGGATGTGATATCCACAGCTTCTTGGGCAGCCTTTTTCAGTGCCTCACCACCCACACAGGAAAGAATTTCTTCCCTAGTATCTAATGTAAACCTGCCCTCTGTCTTATGGCCATTCCCCCATGTCCTGTAATGCCATNTTTTCCTCCAGCAGGTCCACTGCAAGGTCCCTCTTGCACTGAGGTCCCCAGAGCTGGATGCAGCACTCTAGGTGGGGTCACATCAGAGTGCAGCAGAAGTGGAGAATCCTGCTGGTCACAGTGGCCTGAGATGTAAGCTGCTTTTATTTTAGCAGGTTTCTTTTGGTTTCTTTTATTAAGTGACTTACCAAGTGGCTGACTGACATTGGAACATTTATTTCTGTATCTTCCCAAGCTGTCTGACTGGAAGAGGAATTTGCTGTACAGCAAGGACCATTCTGGTAGTCTACAGTGTTACTTCAATCACTTTCTCTGTGTGGAACTAAAATACTAAATAAAAAGATGTGCTGGATTGGAACCATGCCTAAAACAATTCTCAGCATAATGGGATTATTTACTGATTTTTAATTAAAATAGAATCCTAAGTAGATTGTTTTGAGCATACATACAGCTCTGGTTTGTTGTTGTTAGTCTAATTGCCTCCTAAATTAAAGATACCAATATTCTAATCCACCTTCTCCCTTGGGATACGGGAATTAAAAGAGGGTGTGTAATGCTATGTAAATGATTTACAGGCATGTAAGATAGAAAATGGTCTTTAAAGGCATTAGCCAAAATGTAGGTCTTCCCTTTACTGTGATGTCTTGACAGAGAGATTGATGAATTGTTATTTTTTAGTATGTATTTATTTCTGTCCTGACAGGTTTTTTTTTAAATGGTTAGAAATGTAGTTGGAGAAAAATGCCAATAATCTCGGCCTTTGAGAAGAAGCAGTTAATGAATCTCCAGGGAAATACCCAGAGTACAGATGCTCCGTGGGGAAGAAAAGGTTAGGAGCCAGTGGACCGGGGGTTGGAGACAATACATCATCTCAGATCTAAGATGGAAGCTGTCTGCTGGCAACACAAGACACTAAAATGACAGAATTATTTGCTTAGGACTACTTTTTGAGAGCCCATTTTAAAATAAGTCATGGTTTGGGATTGACTACTTCTAATTAAGATATTTTGGTTAAATTTTGTCAGAAAAAAAAAGCATTATCTTGCAGATTTTTAATTATCTTTACACATTGAAACCAACTGGGGACATTTCACCTGAGGGGATTAAATTCAAACCTTGCTGTAAGTTTAAAAAATATATATAAAATTCAAGTCTAACTTCTATTTTTGAAGCTAAAAGGGACCTTACAAAATAGCAGGCCACAAGTTTAGATGTCTGTTTCATTTCCACTTTGATGTTTTAGGAGGGACTTAGTCACTGCAAAAACACANAAACTTTCGTCAACATAGACTATTTAAGCTCCTCAGAGAAAACTAGATATACATTGAAGAGTATTCACAGGAAAACAAGAGTTATTTCCAGCCTGAAGAGATTTTTCTTAAAAATAAAGGCAGCCAAATGTGCGTATGTTGGGAGGCTGTGAATCAGCACCTGCAAATACAAGAATAACCAGGAACAGAAGAAAAAGTTTCTGTATGGGGCCCTGAGCAGCCTGATTTGCTGGGAGGAATTGCATGTGGCAGAGGGGCTGGACTTGGTTGATTTTTAAGGTCCCTTCCAACCCAAGCCTTTTCTATGATTCTGTGGAAACTTGGGCCAAAAGAAACTGGAAAGAGTGGAAGAAGCAACCTCATACTTGCAAAAGGGATAGTTCACTTAAGCTCTGTTGTGGATTGATTTGAAGGATCTCCTTTCCTACAGCAAGTGTATTTTACTTCACTGAATCCCTCTGCAGTGTGTGTAAGAACAGGAAAGATGGAGTTAGGGTAGCTTGTGCCACAATATGGGTATGAATTGTTCATAAAGAGGAAGGCAGCACTTACCTGAGACAAGAGTAAATGGCATAAAGTCAAGAGGGAAAATTGCTTTGGGAAGTGCATCCCCATGCATTGCTTGTGCATGTGCTCAGGGACCAAACCTGGGATTTCTTGAGAGCTGTTTCCAAAACTGACTGCCCTGTTTGTACCCTGAGTTCTTTTAGCAAACAGAGCTGTTACTGTAAAGGTGAGAGGAGTGCTAGTTACAGAATTTAAAGTATCATTTTATACTCATTTGTCTTGGATAGGAGAGGGGGAGTGTGGTCAGGTAACCTGAGGTGGGTGCTGGGTTTGTGTGGCCAAAACACTGAGAAAACTTTGGGTTGTGGGTAGGTACCATATCTCTATGACAGCATGCTGTGAACATTCTTGACTCTTAATTGCTGAAATTAGGGGAGGATGATGAGAGAACTGCACCTGGACTTGCTGTATGCTGTGCTCTCCTAATTCTAATGCTGGTGGCCTTAGGAGGAGGTATCTGTAGGACTTGAGCAAGTTGACTTAAAGCAATGAGAGGGAATACTGTACTGAACAAAATGTCTTAAATCAAACACCTTCCTAGAGCATGTCTGTGATTGTTGTCTTCATTTTGGAAATCTGTTGAGTTTTAGCTGCCACTTAGCAAAGGTACAACACTCTGTAGAGCTTCTTGTCTGCCCAGTAGTGACCATTAAAAGATTTTTTGCATTTTAAGTACACAGAGGACAAACAACAACCTGACAAAGCAGCCTTGAGATGAATAAAACATGCATACTGGCAATCCATCCATCAGTGAAATCCCAATTCTGCTGAATTTGCAGTTCATATTGTCGCTAATTGTATGATGTAGATGTTTGTCCACTGGGAATTGGATGGAAATAAGCAAGTCACTTGCTTCAGATGCTGAATGGGAGCTCAGTCAGTATCCTCTGAGTTGGGTTTTATGGCTGCAGTGTTGCTGCTTCTTGAGAAAGAACGTGTTTTAAATAGGTAGCAGTGAAGATCCATGCATCTGACTGAGAGCTGCTTAGGTCACTGTAGCAAGAACAGAGGGTAAGATCATCTGTGCCCCAGAAAAACCTTGCTCAAAGATGTTGAGGAAAACCTTGCCTGCTATATCTAGCCTTGCAATTAACTCCTACTCCTAATTACATAGTGCCTTGAAATGGGCCTGCCACTGTAATAAATGATGTTGCTATATTTCCTTTTGTTCAGTGGAGTAAAAATAGTTCACTTGGCTCATGGGCTTTATTTAACTGAGCGCTAATGCAGACTTGGTTGTAATATATTGCAGAAACAGCAGTTCCTTTGTGCCAGTCCTATAGAGCTTGCTTTTCTCTACTGACATACATAAGTATGATTGGAATCTGAGTAAATGATGTGATAAAAGGCTTGATGGTGCTTCCTAAAAACAAACTGCTGCTCATTAAATTAAACGATGATGATTCTTAATGGACTAGTTAGTGCTCTGCAGTGCATTTGGTACAAGTAAGGAAGTCTAGGGATGTGAGGCCTGGCCACTATGGCTTCTCCTGTGTGTTCTGGAATCATAAAGGTAAAATAGGGAGTTTTGCTAGATAGCATATAATTATAAACACAGAGGTGATGTTCTTGCAGCAAAGACTACTGTGACAGTTTAATTAAGGGAGAAACCATAAGCCACCTTAGGCTTTTTCGTTTTGCCTTGTAAGTGAACTGCTCATAGAGCATTTCGTGTATCGCACTTGAAGGAGTAATCATTGCAAACCTGAAGCAGATTTATGTGCAGTTCTCAAATTGCTTGTCTTTACTGATATTAAATTAGCTCTTCCAGAGCTGGGTATTTGATGGTGCTTGTCTCTAAATTCAGTTTGTCTGCAAAAACCTCGTATTTGATGCAGAGCTTATCCTGTCTTTGGAGAACTATTCATTTTCCCTCTTTCCCCAGCTTTGAAGAACCAAAACTTTTAACAAAGCAACATCAAACTGAACCAATCTTTGTGATTTTATTTAATTGAAAACTACTGCCAGTATGAAAATCCTGCCTAGCAATTAAGGGAATGTGACAGCTTTGCCAGTCATTACATAAATACTATGGAGCACTGGGCTTCCTACTGTCATTAGCTGCAATGAACACAATGGAGCTATACACAGGAGCAAGCACTACTCTGATGATAAATGTTTGCATTTCCAATTAGCACTGAACTGTTGTGGCATTTCCCCCTCAGTCTAATTGAGGGTCTTGGATGGTTTCATTCACTAACTATAATTGGGTTGTCTTCTTGCTCTTTACTTTCCCAGCAGCAAAAGAGTTGAATGAATTTTGTTCTTAAGAACATTGGTTTCCTCCTCACAGGTCTCTGCATCTTGGTGTTTCTTCACCTCAGAGAAAACTCAGCTTTTACAGGTTTCATCTATTTATGTACTATGGCTTTTTGCTTACCACTTCATTGCATCCTTTGTGCCTATGGGATGTTGTTGACTTGATCTGACAATGTTCTTGTTTTCTTATATATTTCTTACCTCCACCCCTATTGCTAAATGACAAATCTCTGCATTTAAAAAGGTGCAGTTTTTGCAAACACTAACAATGCATTTAAAGTGTGAATACGTTGTACTGGGAATTATTCCACATTAGGAAATAGCAGGGCTTAATTCTGAGCCCTGTGCTCTATGTCCATCTTCTGCACTGGAAACTTTTGAATGGAAGAATGATTAATGACTCGCCTGCTCTCAGTTGCTGTTGCTGCTAATGTGTAGTTGGGATTCCGAGCCAAGTAACTTAGGCAAGAGTAGTGGGGGTGGGTTTGACTGTGTGCATTAATATATTCTCTTTATGCTGCTTCTAGTCATTTCCTCTGGAGCACAGATTTCCTCCAGGAAGCCTGCTTATATGGGTTTTGGATATGCTTTAACATAAGAGGCCTGTATTTTTCCCACCCTGCTTAGCAAGCTCCGACTCCAGCGACTGCTTTGACTTGTGTGGTTGAAGCCCTGCCCTCCTGTGAGCAAAGGCGGAGCGGGAGCCAAGGCTGCTCTGTGCTGTGCTGGAAAAGGGAGCCTGTCCTGACATCTGCAACAGCGAACTTGCTTGTTGAGGCTTGTAGCTGGGGGAGGGGAGGCAGCGCTTCTGGGGATGAGGAAACAAGGAGGATGATTTGTGGGCTGAGAGCTTTTAAAAATGATACTCTTGGTTCTTTCTGTTGCAGCTTGGATTTTTTTTTTAATTTTTTTTCTTCTTGAATATGGATTCAATTTATTTCTCTTGGGCTGTTTAAAAGCACTGTTAGAAGTGGGTAAATGCTTGATCAAAACGCCTAGGGATGGGATCAGCCAGAGCTGATCTCTGCAGTTCTCCAAGCTGGAGTACTGGAGCACAAGTAAGGGCAATTCACGATGTGTTTCAGGTACTTGGATGTAGCTGGCATTGATTGTGAAATGGTTATTGTTTGACAGAGCCATTTATTTGTGCAACAGCTGAAGCCAAGTCTAAACACGGCAGTTTAAGCTGGCATTGCCTCTCTGTGGTTTTGGATCCAAGCCTATTGTGGTGAAAAGGGCTTGACCTGCCTCAGCGCTTCTGAAACCCTCAGTGTGCCTGGGTTACTGTCACAGTGGTCATGCATGGGCCCACACTGTGGAAGCTGGTGACCATTGGGCCTTGATTCTTTCAAGCAAAAGAGAAAGAATCTTCCTTAACTTGAATGAAAGGAGAACTCTGTTGCTAGGAATCGAGTGGTTATAATTAGTCTGTTCTTCTTTAGAAGCGTATCTGTGCAGTAGGATGGGTTAGCATGGATATCTGCCCAGGGAGAGATTTTGCAGCTCTCCTGCTCACTGCAGTGATGTCCACATCCTCCTACAAAATCTGGGCTAGGGAATCCCAACCTGGCTGTTCTTGCATTTAGCCCAAACTTCTGGGGCTGAAATAAAGGCTTTTTTTAAAAGGACCGTCCAGACTTTTGGCTTTTAAAATTCCAAGCCATGGAATTGTCCAGCTTTTCCTGTTGAGTTGTAAGTGGTCAGTCATTCTTTATGTCTGGCACTATGGAAATAATGCTGGCACTGGAGCAAGACTGCAACTGGTAGTTGGCCATCTGCCATGAGGGTGTCTCCCTTCCCCCTCCTCACACCCACCCGTGCTGTAGCAGTGAATGCATTCTCTTCTGCCTGTATACTGATGTTGAGTGATTATTCTTTCATTTAATTGAGCGATTTTATCTGCATCTTGAGGTGTTGCAGCACCTGTAGGGGTCTAACAGGTAAGTTCTAAGAAGACATCATCAGCAAACACTGCTGTTTTGTAATTATTTATTTGAGCTATACGCAAACCTGTTGTTTAGTTTGTTGTTGTTTTAGTTTGTTTGTTGTTGTTGTTTTGTTGTTTGTTTTTGTTGTAGTTTACATGTAAATGCTGGGTCTGGGCTTGTGCATTGCTGGTCCTTGGCTTTTTTGGTTTAATTGGCACATTTACACAGAGCTCAGATCTGCAGTAACTGGTTGGGGAGACAGCTCCATGCTACTGTTTCTGAGAGTTTTTTTAATCACCTCTAAATGCAGTGATCTGTCTGTCCTCCCTCGGGGTGTGTGTGTTGCAGCTGCCTTTTTTGTGACAGCATGTGTTCCAGCTCCCATCTGCTGTTGGGTGGAGGAAGAGGACATCTCTTGCCTCTTTTTCAGGTGGAACGCGTGGGGTGCCTTTCCTTCAGTGTGAGACTGGTGTTTGAGACTTGGTCCCACATAAAGTAATAAAAAACCTATGCCTGTCTTTTCATCCTGAGTGGAAACCCAGCTGGTAAACTCTGATGTTACTTTTTCTGCTGGGATTTGCATGGAAGCGTGACACACGGGGAGGGAATCTGCTGCCTGCAATGTGTTTGAACAGAGCAGGGCACAGCCTGTGCTCTTTCTCACCGGGGCAGTGTGAGGGGGAAGGAGGAGATTTTAACTGTGTGTGTGCACAAGCAATTCCTAGCCATGGGGTGGAAGGATGCAGGGATGCTGGTGCAGAGATAGAACACTTGTTCTCATCAGGATCAACGCGACTGAAGGTTAAGACTGTCTCTTTCTTTTTGGGCGAGACACCCTTTCCTCTCTGTGCCAACAACAGAATACTAGTGTCTTGGAAAAATGTGAGATTTCCTTCTAGTAGTAGGCAGATAGGAAAGAGCACTTGCTGAGCATCTTCCTCCTCCCCATCTTGTTTAATATAGTTTATTCGTCTGTAAGTTGTAGTGAGTAACTTACAGCTACTCTCTTGCCAGACTGCATGAATTATAGATGGCTCTTTTATGAGTTTTCATGTTGACTCCTGCAATTAGTATGCATTGGACGTAGTTATCTGTATGGCATCTACTGTAGCGTAGGTTTCAGCCTTTCTGACTTTTTAATTGCTTTCTGTTTTAGCAATCAGTCATCTGTCTTGCTAAGGAATGCAAAGAGAGCACAAGCAGCTTGATAGAAACTTAAGAGTTCAGCGTGGAGCACCAGGTTTGAAGGGATGTGCTTAAGTGGAAGGAAAAATGACACAGAGGGTCTTTGTTCTCTCTTTTTTCTGCTTGTGTGTACACTACAGTAGGGTCAGAATGTCCCATCTACCTCTGGGTCCCACTCTGTGACGTGAATGTCTCAGGAAGCTGTGCCTGTACTACAGTTTATGCCTGTAGTTTAGGCATAAACTTCATGATTCCCAAGGCATGTAGATGTGGCACTTGGGTGTGATTTAGTGGTTAACACAGTGGTGCTGAGTTAATGCTTGGACTTTATGATCTTAGACATCTTTTCAAAACTTAATGATTCTGTGATTGTCTTTTGTGTTAGATCTTCTTACCAAAGATCAGCAGACCTGCATGGATCTTTGCATGTGTGAATGTACCCTGAGCTCTTGGATGCTGCTCTTGGCACCTGTGGGTGCTGTTTTCTGTACAGTACTTCTTGTTCTGTCGTCTGTCTGTCTCTTTCTTGTCTGCAGAAGTGTTTTGTAGGTGTAAAAGGAGAGTTTGTCAAGTTTGCTGTTGGACTCCGTTGAGCCTGGGGCAATGATATGTCACTAATGGGCTGCAAAAGTTGATGGGAAGGGACTGGGGTGCATTGAAGGCAACCATAACTTGACTACAGCAGTCGGAGTTTGCAGTATGTAATAAAACTTTTCATGATTACTGTGTGCTGAAACAACCCAAACTTTCAGTACTCCCAAATGTCTGCAGAAACAATAGTCCTGTATTACAGCTGTGCCTTCCTAGCGGTGTCTATGGAGTTTGGTTTGAGTGCTGCTATTTTAATATATATAATAGTTGAGAATAATTGTGTCTGCAGCTAAAATGTATTCCCTCATCTGACTCTGGTTGAAAAGTTCATGTGCTGTTTCATTGCTTCCACCGTTCACTTAATCACACCGTGGAAACCCAAGATGGATTTCTCAAGGCAGAGTCGTGCTGGTGTGAAGAAGGAAATAACTCAGTGCAGCGATGCTTTGCATTCCTGTTGGAATGGATTGTGCCGAGCAGAGTGACTCATTTCAGTGGCCGAGCGCCGATGTTCTGCCGGCTGGGGAAGCGATTGCCTGGTGCTCTGAATTTGAGCAGCGCCTACATGAGGGGGGTTTGTTTAAAGCCTGCTTACATGTGAATTGGCAGGAGGTTATTTTAGGAAGAACAGAATTTGCACAGCCAGCTGGGCTGCAGTGAGGGAGATGGCTACCTCTGTAACCACTTGGCAGGGCTCTGGGCTCTCAGCTCTGACTTGGGGGTGTAATTCTGTCAGGACAGGGTTTCATCTGCCTACTTTGAAGCCAGTAGAAGTTGAAAGTGTAATGATGTTGCATTTGACCTCTGTATTGCGGTGGCAGGATTCGCTTAAGCAGGTTTTTGGTTTCCCTTTAAATATATAGTGGCACAAGGCTTTTGGGAACCCTCTAGTGCTGCTATTACAGGGGAAAACGTCTTTGGAATCAGACTCTTAGTTTTGTGGATCAAGGGATTTCCCTCACCCCTCCATTCCCAAACAGCTCATGTAACTCCAAACATAAGACTTTAATGAAGAGAAAGGACTGTGAGCTTGAGTGATGGAGGGAAAATGAGAGGGTGTACTATAGGCTTTGCCTACAGCAAAGGTGCAGTTATCAAATAGGTGTGAAACAATATTGTTTGTAAAACTATGTAACCTCTCAGCAGTTACTTGCTCTTTCAGGGAATAACGTAAGATAAACAAGATCTTGTACTGCCAGTTTCTATCCCTGCGGTAAAACAGTAATTCACTTGTACACTATCCATTCTGATTGAGGGATTTTGAAAATCTTTCTTATATTGAGGAAACTGAGAGCAGATGTTCCTGGGGTTTTGCACTGGTGGAACTGAGAGGGAGGATGCTTAACATCCAGAGATTTTTCTTACATCCTTTTTTTTGAGAGTTTTCCTTATGTTCTTTTTCTTTCCCCCAACACTAGGCCAGCCTCTGCCTGTAATCTGTTTTGTTTTGTTTTAATTCTTCTTCTCACTTCTTGTTCTTCAGCCTGGAGCCACATACTGCTCTATTTCTGTCTGATGTTGCATCCCTTCCCCAACTTCGTAAACTTTACTCTGTGCCCTGCTTAGTTTTGTGCCTCTGACAGCAGGTATACTGACCTCTCTGCTCAGTGGGAGAGGGACCCAGAAGTGAGTCAGTCTCTATCCCAGCCATGCCTGCAGCTCCAGGAAGTCTGGCTGATGGGGGAATATTTGGATGCACCTTTACTCAAACCCCCATTGGGGGGTAAACCAAGGTGTTAGAGCAGCAAATGTAGTGCCACTCCTGGGGAGGTCGATTTGGCAGGCACAGGGCTGCTAACATTCCTTTTCCTTCTGCTTCCCTGTTTGCAGTGTATTCCTAGCAGCTTCCTGGCAATCTGCTTTCTCTTAGTTAAATGAAATCAAAGCAGAGAATGCATCTCTTGGGGGACACTGCTGCTTATGTTGTTTCAAGTGGTTTAGTTGTACCAGTTCAGTTCCTGCCACTGACACTGTGATGTGCGAGGCCCACCAGGAAGGCCTCAGTATCTTCTTATTTCACAAGATACATGTGCAGCAGTGGCTGCCAAAATTATCAGTTGGGTTTTGGCTTAGACTTTTTTCCAGTGCTTAGGCAGGGAGAGTATTCATTCACACCAACCACTTCATGGCTGGCACTCCAGCTGTCACTTAGTTCTGTCCTGTCCTATACCCGAGAATGGCATGAGGCTGAAGTGTGGGTGGTGGGACATGCACAGGGCACATGTGAGGACACACCCAGACAAGTGCACAGATAATTTCCCCTCCCAAATGCCAAAGCTGTTCCACCATTGAAATCAATCCCCAGATGCTAGTCTGTCATTTAATATTCCATTGCACAGCTGTATTGGAAGGAAAATGGGGCTAGGGTCAGACCTTTCACAAAATCCCCCGTGTGTGAAGACTTGCCCAAAGCCTTACAGGCTGTACAACCCTGCCAACCCTCCCGTTTAAGGGCAACTGTGAAGAAACTGGGAATCAATCAAGGGGAAGTGAAGGTGGAGCTACAGGCCAGCCATGGCTTGGCAGGCAACAGGGATACTCTGCTCTTGGCAAAATCTGGCACATTGCTGCTGAGTGACTTCTGTGGGCAGTGTTTCCTTGCCTTAGTTCCCAACAGCAGCGAGAGCAGTGTGCTCTGGGTCCAAATCTTGCCAGTTGCATGGAGGATCAGTAGCTTGGCTAAAGAAGACTTTGAAGGCTGGCTGGGTGCTGTGTGGCCATAGGACTGTGAGATCTGTTTGGAGTGTGACTCAGTATCACACTGTGTCCAGCCTATGGAAAGCAGCTCCCTGGCAGCCAGCAGTGATCTTAGTTTTGTAACTAGAATTCTTGCTTGCAGAGAGCAAACAGCTTCTGACTTTCTACCACTCTGTAATTCTCCCTGAGTGAAACATCTTCCCTTACTGCCTGTGAAATTGGTCAAGCTGTTGAATTGCTTTTTCCATCCAAACAGAAACTGTTCCCACTTTGGTCTTTATTCAACAGTTAACTCCCAACTTACTTTTGAAAGAAAACATAGTGTTAGCTGAATTCCAGTTTCCAGAAGGATCTTGCTGCAGCCGGGCTGTGCCCGGAGTAACTCTGATCTCATTTGGGTGGAACAAGTTAGTTGTTGCTGAATAATCTATTACCCTGTTCCCAAGCTTCCGTCTTTCAATCTGCACAGCAGGGATTATTTACTTATGGATTTAAATGTGTGTTGGGGATCTAGTTTTGTTTGACCCTCCCAACAGAACAAAATGCAATCAACTTCCTGGCAGTTGGAGTTGCTCCTGAAGTGTGCTGTTACTGCAGAAAGGCCAGGGCTGGCTTGGCACGGTCGAGGGCTGTGGCCCTGCATCTGAGGTGATGTGGGTACAGCTCAGGGCCTCCCAGCCACCTCTGCCTCTGAACCCACTCAACAGCTTTTTAGTAAAGGAGCCTGAGCACCTGCATCAAAACTCCAGGTACAAACTTCAGTCTCTGTATCGTGCTGTGCTGGAGACTGATGCAAAACTTTTGACATAGTTTTTTGGAGACCTGGCATGGACCGGAGAGGTATTACAAGCTCAGCAACTTGTTGGCTCCTCTCAGGTATCCTTACTCTTTGCTACCTCATATTTACCTTCCCACCCTGCACTTCTGCTCCATGGTTTGCTTGAGAATTGGTTGTATCCTGAAACAGGCTTTTCTCAATGATCCATAGCTCAAATACTCGAATGTAGCCTTATTAACAGAAAAAAAAATTGGATCTTGAGTAGAATTTGTTGTGCTGACACAATTTTTTATGCTGAGTTTGTGTTGCTATCATTATCCCTGGAAGTGTTCAAAAACCCTGTGGATGTGGCACTTGGGCATATGGGCATATGGCTAATGGTGGACACAGCAGTGCTGGGTTAATGATTGGAGTGAGGTTGCAGGTCCACCTGCAAATACCAGCTTGTGATTTACTTGATAGTTTGTGGTTTTAGTCTACAATAAATAAATAATTATGGCTTCTAATTTGTTTTCTTTTCCAATTCCCAGTAACGGCCTCCCCAACTGAAGATGTCTAACAATGGAGTTGAAACAGATGACAAACCACCTGCTCCTCCAATGAGAAATACCAGCACTATGATTGGATCAGGAAGCAAAGATCCCGGGACTTTAAACCATGGCTCAAAACCTCTGCCTCCCAACCCAGAAGAAAAGAAGAGGAAGGATCGATTTTACCGGTCTATTTTGCCAGGAGATAAAAGTACAGTATTTTATCTGTTCTAATAAACCTTCTGTCTGAACGTTGCTCTGCTTGAACATAGTCAAGCATTTGATGCTTAGTGATGGTTGAGGTTTTAGAAAACGTTGTTTGTTTTCTGCACATCTGTCTTGGTTGTTTTGGGGTACCTAAGGTACCTAAGTCTGTAGACAATGTTTTTTCTAATGAATAATCCTGTAACATTTAATCCATCTCACTTTTTTTCATAAGATCATAGAGTACTAGAATTATTTGGGTTGGAAGGGACCTTAAGGATCATCTTGTTCCAACTCTACTGTCATAGGCAGGGATATCTTCCACCAGATCAGATTCCTCAGAGCGCCATCCATGCTGACCTTGAACACTTCCAAGGATGGGGCACCCACAGCTTCTCTGGGCAACTTGTGCAGTGCCTCACCACCCTCACAGTGAGGAATTTCTTCCTAATATCTAATCCAAACCTGCTCTCTGTCAGTTTTTAATCCAATCACTCTTGTCTTACGACTCCATACCCTTGTCAAAATCCCTCTGCAGGTCTCTTTTAGGCCCCCTTTCTTGTAGGTTTTTAACTTTTTTTTTTTTACCTTTCTGATAAATTATGAGAACAGTGTCCCTGAAAACTGGGACTACCTCTGGAACTAGCTCTGTTACTTCCCAGCCTGACTTGTCCATAATGGTCTCGAAAATTGTAAGTTTTTGTGCTAATTACAAGCTGGCCAATAAAGCTGGCATTGGCAATTGGTGGAGAGCAGAGGGAGGTCTTCTGCTTGTTTTGTTGTTTTAAACAGCAAATAATTTCAGTTATACAAGACTAACATGCAGTATCCTACCAGACCTGTTGTATTTTGCCTAATGACCATTTACTCTGTTTTAATGTCTGGGTCAGGCATTGGCTACTTGCTTTTAAGAACAATCTGTCACTGAAAATTCTTGCATATTTCTTGTGAACTGAAGGAGTTTTTCATGTTCAAGGGACTGTAACAGATGGAAAAAGAGATAGGAACTGTGAACTGTACATGAAATTCTAATTTTTAGGATAAGGATATTTTAAAAAAACCTCTCTCATGAATCTTTTGAAGTGATGCAAAAAAAACTCCCTCTCCATCCCCTAATATGTGCTGGTTTCTTTTTATATCTGACCTATTTTTTTTGAGTTCCTCTTTGTAATACATCATCTTTTTCTGTATTGCAATGGTTTCTAAGAACTGGGTAACTAAAGTCAAGACTAAATATCTTCAACTGCCTGGGCTTTGGGAGGGAGGCTGCCTCCTAATTTTTATTAGTGAAAGACTAATTGAAATGATAGCTTCACTAATTTAAAGTAGCAAGGTGGTGGATCACTGTGTACAAAATGAATGTGGCATTCATTATTATCATTCTTATCTGATACTTTTGATACAAACTTTTTGATACAAAGTTTTGGCAACTTTGGATTGTTCTACA
This sequence comes from Horornis vulcanius, assembly GCA_013401035.1. Classification (NCBI taxonomy): domain Eukaryota; kingdom Metazoa; phylum Chordata; class Aves; order Passeriformes; family Scotocercidae; genus Horornis; species Horornis vulcanius. The sequence continues at coordinate 31,338 of VZUA01021840.1, read as the reverse complement.
AATGTGGGGGTTTGAACCTGCAATCCAGAAACCTGTGAACTCAATGTAAAAGTCTGCCGTGTCTGGGTTAGAGCTTCCCATTTTGAGTATGAATCCTAAAAAAACTGCAGGATTTTTGTGTTGACTTACTTAAGGGAGAGGAGTTTTTAAATCTCTAGGATCAACTGTTTCAGAGATCAAAGAAATCACCTGAAACTTGTAAAAAAGTGAAAGAAGTAGAACCTGAAATGCTAGTTTGAACTTTATTATGAGGGAGAACGACGAACAAGGAGAAAAATGAAGGTTTGGGAAAATTTAGCAGACAGACTGCGACTGATCTGAAGCTGCCTATGTTTACTGAAGATTGGCCAACATGGCAGATGCTTCAAGACATGAGAGATTTTTGTTTAGCCAAGCCCAGCAGAGCCTTCTGTTGCAATACACCTGCCCAAATGAGAAGGATTGCTTCTGTCCTCTAATTCCTGTAGAGCAAAAAATTCCTTTAACACTCTCACCTTCACTTCAAATTGGTTGATTTCTGTCTTATGAGAACTACTTCTAGTCTCATGATGACAGTTAAATTCCTAATGTGTCATGCTGCTTAAATGTAGGGAAATTCTTCAGTGTTCAGACACTTCTCTTTGGTTTGTGCCTGAAATAATTTGGGCCTTACTTTCTAGTTTGGCTGAACTAAAAGGGAACTTGGTTTCCATTCAGTTAGAGGAATGTAATTTTGAGCTAATCTGTGCTATCCCTGCACATGAGCAGAGGTGTTGTGTAAAGGACACATGGGGTATAAATTCAGGGCTTCATGTATGTTTGCATACTTGCATTGAGCTATACCCCTCGCCAGGCAACTCTGGAGGTGTCATGCTCTGCCTGAAAAATTTAGGATGTAATTTGTAGTCCTGATTTCCTCTGTCCAAGCCTAAACCACAAACCTGGTATTTAAAAAAAAACTCTTGGCTTAATACTGGGGGATGCTGCCCAATGGGATGCAGAGTTTATGTGACTTGTCGCTTTCAGCAGGAATTGTGAATATTTTGAATTCTCCTGGGCTCAGGGGACTCATCAGTGCCTAACTGAGGGTATCAGTCTGGCTTCAATGGGGGGCACATTTATCTCCTTTGAACTTTGCTGAGCTCAGCCACAGCTTTGAACAGAGGCAAAGTTTTACCCACAGGGTGACAATGTGCAGCAACCAGGAGCACTTTACTCTGTGTTAGCTGTGGTGAAGACCTTTCTAATCTCAGTGGGTTTCATGGTGGCCTCACTGCCTGGTCAGTGCATGGTGCTTCACAGTTGCAGCTGAAGTTGCCAGAACATTGTAAGGAAAATTTATGGGAGACTCTTGTAACAGCATTGAACATGGAAGGTTGTGAATGAGAAGGTGATGAGGTGTTTGTGGGAATAAAGCCTTTGGTGGTGGTAGGTAGGTCATCTTAAACATATTAAATTATTTCTCTTTTGTATTTTTTTAAATTATGATTCTTCAAGTCTTTTTAGCTCATTGCAAGGATAATACAATCATTTTAAAGGGACATTAAGTTTTCAGCAAGATGAGTACCTTTCTCTTTAGTTCTTTTTCCCTTATACTACCTGCTATGACATAAATATCTGCTTACAAAGGCAATTGTATTATTAATGGTTTAATAATGTTTAGCCTTATAGATCTGCCTGAATGTAGAAATAAAAAAAACACCTAAGACTTCTGGATAACAACTTAATACCCTTAAGATCTTTTAGGAGTATGTTCAACTCTGCTGTGGCAGCCACCCTGGGCCATGTGTGGGTGTTCATTGTCCATGCAGAGCCTTTGCAAGGTGATGCTGGTAGAGGTGTCCTGTTCTTCCTCACCTGAGCAATGGGCTTCTAGGCTGAGATGGCACTTCAATCCTTGGTTTGCAAGAATGGTCTGATCCTGTAGGCAGACCTATGGAATATGGTGGCTCTGATGGCACTCCCTGCACCTCTTTGCCTCCCTCTTTCCATCCTGTGCTAGTGTGTGCAGCAGCCTCTGTGCTGCAGATGCTCACCATCTGCTAACCAGCAGCTGCTCCTGTCTCCTCCTCGCTCCCTTCTCAGGGATGGCTCCTCCAGCATGGTTCTTTTCCCCTTGGCAACTCTATTGCTCCTCTGCAACTCAGCTTCTCCCATTCCCTTTGTTTGAAAGAGGGATCAAAACCAATCTGTTCTGTCTTCGTGTCCCAAATGGAGCATCTGATCCTTTTCTCTCTCCAAAATTGCTCTGTACAACTGTAGCTCTGTAATGATACAGAGAACAGTGCCAGAGCTGGCACTGAAGGAAATGGGATTCAGTCCTTTGGGGCCAGCCCTGAGCCTCTCTACACAACCAACCACAGCAGTGTCTTAAATAATTGCTACACTGAATGTTAGCCTTGCAGGCTTCTCAAATACCTGGGGTTTGGCATTCATGTTGCCAAAAGTGCATTGGGGAATGTCAGCCACAAAACAAATTCTGTTTGGCTTT
>VZUA01021840.1:0-10138 GCA_013401035.1 Horornis vulcanius | reverse complement strand
AAAAAAAAAAACAAAAAACCAAAAAATTTTCAGAGACATCCAATTAAAAATAAAATTAAAAAGAATCCTGTCAGACACAAAATGTTTTTGACATACCAGTCCATACAAGAGTAAGGGGATCTCTTTGTTACCAAGAAACTGTAGGTGGAGATGGCTATCCAACTGTGACATTAAGGTCCAGTATGAGAATGGCAATTCCCCTCTTTCTTTTTCTCATTAAACATCACCCAGCATGTGTGGAAATGGACTGGCTGCAGGAATTTGCAGAATTATGGGATGGTAATTCAGTAGCTAATGATGGAAACATGACTTCATGATGAAAAGGTGTTTTTTCCTCCCTCATGTGGATGTGGGACCAAATTGACTGGTACTGGCAGTTTTCTGGGGTACTCCTACAATAATGCTTTACTTGACTTCTTTTCACTGCAGGTTGCAATCAAACAGATGAATTTGCAGCAGCAGCCCAAAAAAGAACTGATTATTAATGAGATCCTTGTGATGAGGGAAAACAAAAACTCCAACATTGTCAACTACTTGGACAGGTATGTCAGAATTTGAAGGGCTCACAAAGGGACACTGGTGAACACTTCCTTGTCAGTGAATTATGGGTTCCTGGCTCAGCTTAATGCAAGTGTAGGAGAACCTTGCATTGCTCAATGCATGTGCCATTGTGGGAGTGTGGGTGGCCTGGCAGTCTCTCCCAAACGAGAAGAAACAGGAATCTGAACCAGGGTTAGTGGAATGTCAAGGCTCTCTTTAGAGGTGCTGGCAACTAAGGTACTGCCAGGTCTTCATTTTTCATCTCCTTTGCCAAATTTGACAGAACAAACTTCCTCCTATTCTCCTTCTTGTTACTAAAGGAGAAATAGAAACAGTTTGAAATGTATTATTTCTATTTGCTTTGCTCTTCTTTTTTTCCACTGAGCAGTGTTGGTGTTCTGCTGCCAGAGGAGCAGACTGCTTCCAGGGTTAGATGTAGTCTTGTCCCTGTGACTGCCCACTGAGGGTAGTCTTTTTGCACAGTAGCATAACAGCAATGAGGGTGAATGACATGTGACACATAACATGATGTCTGGGGAGTCCTCAATGCAGCCTAGCATTACTTTAATGGGACTTGTAAAAAGAGGGGGAGTGACTTTAAGGCAGGTAGTCATAGAACAAGAGGGAACAGTTTTCAGATAAGAGAGGGTAGATTTAGGTTAGGTATAATGAAGAAATTCTTTACTGTGAGGGGTGGTGAGGCACTGGCACGGGCTGCCCAGAGAAGATGCAGCTGCCCTGGTACTGTTCAAGGCCAGGTTGGGTGGGATTCTGAGCAGCCTGGTGTAATGGAAGGTGTCCCTGCTCTTGCCAGGGGTTTGGAACGAGGTGGTCTTTAAGGTCCCTTTGAACCCAAAGAGTTCTATCATTCCATGATGCTGAAAGCCCAGCAGGCAAAGGCATTTCATGGTGGCATGAATTCACCATCAGCATCACAGTGCTGTTCTGTATCAAGCCTGTGTCACTCACTTGTTAAAACTATAGCTAGTTCCATTTGAGCTGCAGCAAGATTTTCAGTCTGCTGCACTCAACATCTGAATGCAGCAGTTCTGACAAACCACAGGCTTGCCTTGTTGTAAGGGTGAAGACTACTTGGATAAGTTGAGCTGCAGACCTTAATCTTGGCAGCTTGGGTTTTTTGGAAGATAAAATGAAGGGATGTGACCTAGAATCTCTGGAAATTTGAGAGAGGATTTGCACACTTTTTTGCTCTGCATGTATGTAAAAATCTAATCAGCTGTTTCTTTCATAGATTTCTTTTGCAGCCTTTTAATGTCTTAACCAAAAAAGGTGATACTTTTGAACTGAAACAGTTGTTTTGCTGAATTTTTGTGGTGCTGTGTCTCATGCATAGCTGTAAAGAGCTACTTTGTTGAGGAGACAGAAAGTCTGCTCATGAAATTTTTATGACAGAGGTGTGTGTGCAGGAAATGATGCTGGGCACATGCCCTCTTCCTAGAGAGAGAAGAATGTTACCAGTGTGAAATGAAACAAGTGGTTAAGAATTGCATCTGGGCTAGAGCTGTTATTTTCCTCTGGCTCATTAGAGGCTTTGTTTTGACAAAACTTTGAGAGACAGGCTCTTCCCGTTAGAGAGCATTGTTGTGTACATGCACTTGCCTTGACTAGCCAGTGCATTTCAGCTGCAGGATAGCTCCACATCCTGCTGTCTTCTTCAAACTTTCAGCAACAAAAGCTGCTGCTTTTGTCCTCCACTTTCATAAATCTTTTTCAGAGGGATTAGCTTTTGTTTGAGTGCTGCACATGGACAGAACAGCAGCTGCAATGAATATGGGGGTTCTTGTGCCCATTATGCCACTTTAGCTCTGCAACTGCAGGATCCTGTTGCTGGGGAGGCGTGTCCCTCCTGCCTGGCCTAATGTGCCTGTGCTTCCCAAATACTGAATTAAGCTGATATTTGGATGCCACTTGCTGGCTTCTGCCTCCTGCTGAGGGCGGTGGAGGAAGGATGTGCTGGTCACTGTGGGCCTGGTTTCTGCTCTGTGGTTCTGTGTTCTCCCTTCTGAGTCAGTACTGGGAGCTGCAAGGTAGTCATTGGCATAAACCAGCTCTCTCAGCTCCTGCCCTTCTGCAAGGGTTTCCTGTGCTTTGTCCTCTGTTGAGTGCACGGCTTAACTTGCTTGTGGTTAAGCAACTTTTCTGCTGCAGTCGTAGTGGCCAGCATTGCACAAAGGTGTGCTGTGATATTTAAGATAGTGACATGGCCTAATTCAGCTGTACTTGGGAGCTGCATTTAGAAGCATCTGGCTCTGAAGACAGTGACACTAGTCTTCTGTACAGACAAACAGCCACTTGTGATGAGTTACCTGCTGGCATGAAAGAGGCCCTCAGAGCCCTGCTTCTAAACTCAGCTATCCAAGCACAGGCATCAGATGCCCAGCACTAGGCAAAGCAAACTACTGCCCTTTAGTTTTGTTCTGAAGAGCTCCTTAACTTAATAAACCCCTCAAATAAGTGGTAGCCTCTGTTACCTCAATCCCAAACTGGTAGGGATGGATGGTCAATGAATAAAGCTGAAGATGTAAGACAGTCATGCTACAAGAACACGCTGGTTTCTTTCCAGGCTACATTCATGTTTGCATGTAGAAAGCATGTTACTGGTGCAAAATCCTGTAGTGAATGGACTTGCACTTCTGGTAAGCTCCAAATTCCACCAATTTTATCAGTAAAGAATGTGCACTTGTGATAGAGAGGGCTTGGTGAACAGCTCCCTAAGGTATCTAAGTGGAGGCTGAGGAACACCTTAGGGGATCAGACATCACCTACTCTTGCAGATGGATGAAGAGAAAGCTGTAGACAATCTTCTTCCTCAAAGATTTTCATCAGGATTTTCTTACTGCCAGCTTGTTTTGGAAGGTAACTCTGGGTGACAATATGTGACACCATGCTGTGCCTGATGTGACATCAGAGCAGCCTGTAGGTGTATGGACTTCCTGGTGGCGTCTCTAGAACTGCTGAGAGAGTGGGTTTGAGCCCTGCCTACAGTGGGCAGCTCAGTGACTAAAACTGGCAAAAGAGTGGAAAGACCCCCGAGACAGTACCACCCTGAACTGACATTCCTTTAGTGGCAGCTGGCAGGAAACACTGTTAATTTCACCTCCCTGTGTGTTATGTCAGATCTATCAGTTACTGAGTTGCCAGGGTCTTGGCACATGTTTGTGGCTGTTCATGGCTCAGCTTTGGTTTCACAGTGTGGTTCTTGGCTCGCTCCGTCTGTTTTGGCTGCAGAGAGATCCCAGCTTGCTCCCAGCATGTGGAACCTGAGATTGTCACGCAAAGAGCCCATTCTGCCCTCATTCTTACAGCCCAAGTGCATTTGGGCTGCAGAGAGTACTACTGGCAATGAAGGGAAACCTTGCAATGTCCACGGTGGGTGATTTGTTGAGAGGGTGCTGATAAAATCTGCAGAGAGCCTGATTTGGCAGAAGTGAAGAAGTAGCTATGACATAGGGGCAGGAAGGAAGAGTGTGGATGGAGCTGGGCTTTCAGAGCCCAACAGAAGGTAAATAACCCACAGAGTTAGCAGGAGTGCTTCTGAAACAGTCTTGCTGCTCCTCTCTCACTCAGAGGGGCTGCTCTGCTGGGTGGTACTGCTGTTGCTGGGGTCTGCAATGCTGGGAAAACAAAATGCCAGTGCATCAGCTTCTGTTCCATAGTGGAGTTTAAGACCTCTCTGCTGCAGGAGCACAGCCCTGTGCCCTTGGGCTTTGTATGCTGGAAGAATCTGCAGATGGCACCTCCTTACACAGTCCTCAGCATCAGCAAACCAAGACACCCACTTTGTCTCTGGAATTAAAAGCTGTCCATAACTGTAACATTACTGTCATCCAGGTGTAGCTCAGACCATTATTACTATTTAGGGGGATTTTTTTTTCATCAGCTTAGTGTTCTCAGTGTGTCCTTTGGGGGTAAATACCACACCTTGCTCACTCCTGTGATACCTCACTCATCTCTGTCTCCTTTCCATTCCAAGTTTAATGGCTTCTTTTGCCTTTACTATTTTTTTCCTACTTAATTGGTCCCTGGTACCTCTCCCAGCTTTTGCATTTGGCTCCTGGCAAATTCATTCCTCAGTAGGATCAGTGTTTCATAGCAAAGCAAATGTATCCTTGATGAACTCTAATGCCAGATGAAGCTTTTAATTAGATTATCTGCCCTCTCACTTTTGACTCATCTGTCCACTCACTTGAAAAAGGAGAGGACAGGCTGAAAAGGCGGGTTTTCAAGCTGGTTATTCCTTCCTTCGGGAATGTGTCATCCTGATGTATGTGTCACGGAAGTTTGTGTTGATGGGCAGAAACAGTTGGTGGTTTGTTGGGGTTTTTTTTAATTCTTTTTTTGTTTATTTTTTAATGAGTTATTGCTGAAGTCTTCATTTCCTGTCTTCCACTTTTAGGCATGCTTACACACACACTAAGCAGAGTGGAATATCCCAAATGACTGAGAAAAGCCACTCTCATCTGTCTCCTCCCCATCTTCCTGTGGGCCTTTTTTAGAAAAGACCTGGCGTTTAGAGGTTTCCTTTTTTATTTTAGGTCTTTAGAATTACGGTTTCATCCAGTCAGGTGTACTCCTTTGCCTTTGAGTGGTTCTGAAATTTCCAGACCAAATCACAGACCAGTTTGATAACTTGGAAGAGACTGAGGTGATTTTCAAATGCATGATGCTCAAAAGAGAAGTGCTCTTTCATGATTGACTGTGGGTGGCCATCTTTTGTGTCACCCAGAACTGGAAAAATTCTGAGGCAGAGCAGTCAGTTGCTTAGGACAGCAGGATGCCAGTAATGAAACAGCCCCCAGCCACCTCTTCCAGTGCAAGAGTCCTCATAAGCCATTGTTGCACGCCAAATATCTGAGTTGCAAGCTTGTACCCCGTCCTTGAGTAGTCGCTCTTTGCCTTCTCCCCCAGCAGCAGGAGCAGTTGTAATGTCAGGTCTCCATCTTAGTCTGCCTCCTTTCCATGGCAGAAAAATTCTGCCTTGCTTTTATGGACAGGAAACTTGTAGCCAGCTCTCCCACTACATCTGTCCTCAGCTTTCAGTGCTCACCCTTCTCTTTGGTCATTCAGGTTGTGATCAGATGCTCCCATGCACAGGAAGTACCAGGAGTACATTGTTCCCCAGCACTGTTAAATGCAGCTCGTGTTTTTATTGCTATTGTAAAAGAGCCTCAAAACCCTGTGCATTCTGCTTTTAAAATCTGGCTTGGGCTCTTCAGTTACCTTGTAGGAGAGGAGCTCTGGGTGGTGATGGAGTACTTGGCAGGAGGCTCCCTTACCGATGTCGTGACGGAGACCTGCATGGACGAGGGGCAAATTGCTGCCGTGTGCCGGGAGGTAAGGCACCACTGCACTTGGGGGAGCTCTGCTTGGCAGTGGGACACAGACCTTCCACAACCTGTCACTGACTCCAGATTACAGCTTCTGTAGTGACACAGTCATTCTTTTAGAGGATGGGTTTCACCTGTGAGGTTGCAGCATACAATTCTAATGCAAGCCTCGTGTTTCACCCCAGGTAGAAGAGCTAGAGTGGAAAATGGGGGTGGGATCCTCTTGGTTTTGTCTGGTTTTCATGTCTTTTGGGGCTAACTTGTCCTCCTAGGACCTGATGATCCCAGTGTGACATCTCTCTGTGTCCCTGCCCTACTGAATACATCGAAAGGTCCTAACACACTGCCCTCTTACTACCAAAAATGCACAGTCTTGTTTGAGTCCTTTAGTTGGCTAATTGTGGCTGGTGAGTCATTTCATGCACAGTAAGAATATCTCAATTATTTTTCAGTGTCTCCAGGCCCTGGAATTCCTCCATTCAAACCAAGTTATTCACAGAGACATCAAGAGTGACAATATCCTGCTGGGAATGGATGGCTCTGTCAAACTAAGTATGCAGGGAACATTACTGCTTATGACTTATCAGCCCATGCCAGTTATCTACTCTGGGCCAGGCATTTTAGGGAGATGGGTGTTTGAGGTGCTTGATGCTGTCATGATGAACAGGCTGCAGAAATGCTACTGTAGATATTTCTGTGGTATTTGTTTTAATGGAGATTGGCAAACATAAATCCTTGTGAACTGATGGCAGACTTGAAGTGAGGCTTGGGCTTCGTTTCGCTTTGGGCCATCTGTTGATATGAACTAAAACCAGTATTTTAATGCTACTCCAATCTAGAAAGCTGGGTTGGAAGGTGTAAAGCTAGAAGTCCTTATTTATGAACAACTGCTTCAGTCTGGAAAATACTGCAGGTACTCAAGGGGCAGGGGAAGTGGAGGGAGAATTGAAAACTTTGTAACTAGACATCATTTAATCTTAAAATGCCAACCCAGACTGGAGCCTAAATGTTGTTTCTTCCCTTGTGGTGTCACTAGTAATGGAAATCTTGAGACTGTTTTCCCCCTTGGGTGCTAAGGTAGCTGTTGTGCTTGTCATTGTCCATGCAGAGATAAGCCTGAAAACCAGTGAATTATTATCTTCCACCTATAGCTCTAACAGAATGGCATTCCCTTTTTCTTCCTCTCAGTTCTGTTGGCTAGCACCCAACAGGCATAAATAAATCTATTTTTGTCGGCAGCGACAGCAGATATGACTCAAAATTCAGAGTGCAGATATGCTGAGTAAGAAGGTGGGGTTTTTTTGCACATAATTGCCTTTTAAACTGAAGCTGCACTTTGGTAGAGCCAGATCTCAGGAGTGTTAGCAGTGAATAGCTGATGGGGGCCAAAGTGCTCTATTCTTAGGGAATAGCTCTTTTGAGCACGGTGTGCTGGTACCAGGCTGTAGTTTAAAGTTAGAGAAATCCCTGTGGATATGATGCAGTAACCTTCTGGATCTGAGCTGCTTGTTGGCTCTGCTGGAAATTTGCCCTGTTTATGAACCATATGTCCTTTCCTGGTATTTACCCTTGATGAAAACTCAGTTAGGAATCAGTTTAATTTTCATAATTCTGTGTAAAATTAGACCTGTGATGCCATAGGGGGCCAGGATGGGCGGTGCATCTTGCTGCGTTGATTCTGCTGGACTCACAAGAACAGATTTAATTTTCTTTTGGTGAGCCAAATACAAATAAGACAGGGTGCAGCAATCTTTGTGTGAAGGCCCTCCATCTTTCTCTCTGTTCAAAGAAAATAATCAGTATAAATTTAGGTACTTTAAATTTATTCTGAACACTCTTTGCTCTATAAAATAAGTGCTGTTTGAGGGATGATATGTCTACAGGGGAAGTAATACCCCTTGGACTGAAAGTATCACCAGACAGTACAGGGTGTGGTCTGGGGGGATGTATCTAGATCAGACTTGCATTAATTCCTGTTTTCACGTACACAGGAATGGTCTTTAGTCCATATATTACATCGTGTGTAGCATCTGTGTAATGCTGCAACACAGTTGAGTGTGTGGTTATTTCCTGATCCCCATCTTTCACACAAACAACGCAGCAGCTCTAGAATCCTCTTGGCCTCACAGAGTCAGGATTAGAAACTTAGCTCTAGACACCATCCTCTGCGTTAGCCACAAAGCCACTCCTCCTGTCCCAGTTGCTGCAGCAGCAACACACCAGACAATGCAGCAGGGTAAAGTGTGCTGTAGTTCTGCTATCAGTAAGGGTTGTTTTTGGAGAAACTTGCTGATTCCTATGTCTTTTCCCTCCACCCTGTTTTAATTTTCCAGCTGACTTTGGCTTCTGTGCCCAGATCACTCCTGAGCAGAGCAAGCGCAGCACCATGGTGGGCACCCCGTACTGGATGGCACCTGAAGTGGTGACACGGAAAGCTTATGGGCCCAAAGTGGATATCTGGTCTTTGGGGATCATGGCCATTGAGATGATCGAAGGAGAGCCCCCCTACCTCAATGAGAACCCTCTGAGAGTAAGCAAGAGCTTTTATCCACAGGTCTTCTCTAAGCTGCTGGTGAAATGGAGCTCATGTGAATCCTCTGGTGTGGTTTCATCACCTCCACCCCCATCTAATTCAGATCATTCTGTGGACTCCTTAGATGTCATAGTGAGAAGACTGAGATAGTCTTAGTTAAGAGCCATGGTTTCCCTGGATAGTAGAGGTGTGGGTTCCTCTGTGAGTTAGGTCTTACACACTCATAATTTTCCACTTTCTGGGATGCTAATAGATGAAGAACTTAACTAACTTAAGGCAACAGAGCAGTAATGTCTTGATACTTTCTACAGTGTGAATGAGAGAATGAGAGAATGCTCCTCTGAGCAAGCTGATGTAGTGGAAGGTTCCCTGTCCATGGCAGGGGTATTGGAATTAGGTGATCTTTAAGGTCCCTTTCAACCCAAAGTATTCTATGTTTCTGTGATTCTATTCTAGTAGGAGCTTTTTCCTACAGGCAAATTGTTCCAAGTAAAATTAGAAGTGTAATAAGCCTTTAGACAGGGCTTAAGCCTCCTGATGTCTTTCCTTTGTTTAATTATTAACAAAAGGAGATATGCTGTCAGCATATCACTGCTCTTAATATAAGCTAGGTTTATGGCTTTTTCCCCAGTTACATGGGTTAAAGGGATCTAGAAAAATTCTGTTTAACTTTTTTTTTTCCATCTCTTGCAATGAAAGTGATTTTTGGGACAGAAGTGCAGCAGCCAAGAAGACTATAAGCAATAAAACAGTGTTGAGTTAGAGTAACAATACTTTGGCCTCATTTAACTCAATTTATGCCAATCCCAGGCTATCAGACTGCTCCCATGGGGATGTGCTGAATGATGTGCTCAAAAGGCCTGTATATTAACAAGTCTCTGGCAGATTTCTGTTTCTTTTGAAAATTCATCCAGGAAGTTTCTCATATGAAATCCTGAAATGGATGAATTTTGAGTCTCTTGATTCTCAGAGGAGGATGTGTGTGAATGCTTTATCCCCAAGAAGCAGCAAAACTGCTTTTTTTTTTCTGCAGGATTTGAAAAGATGCCCAAGGGTCTGCTGGACATATTNGAAGTGCAGCAGCCAAGAAGACTATAAGCAATAAAACAGTGTTGAGTTAGAGTAACAATACTTTGGCCTCATTTAACTCAATTTATGCCAATCCCAGGCTATCAGACTGCTCCCATGGGGATGTGCTGAATGATGTGCTCAAAAGGCCTGTATATTAACAAGTCTCTGGCAGATTTCTGTTTCTTTTGAAAATTCATCCAGGAAGTTTCTCATATGAAATCCTGAAATGGATGAATTTTGAGTCTCTTGATTCTCAGAGGAGGATGTGTGTGAATGCTTTATCCCCAAGAAGCAGCAAAACTGCTTTTTTTTTTCTGCAGGATTTGAAAAGATGCCCAAGGGTCTGCTGGACATATTTTGTGAGGAGCCAGCTGCATCTTCAACTTCGTGATGGTTTAGGCCTTGTGCACTCAGGCAGAGTACCAATAGAAAAAATCTATTTAGTCAGGGTTACCTTCCCTTGAGGATGTAATCATTACAGGAGTAGTGGTAGAGTCGTGCCAGTTAACTTCCCTATGTAAACAGAGTCTGGAATGTTGTTTTTGCCCTTGTAATCCATTGAGAGGGCTGCAGGAGCAAACCCAGATTACGAGGGTAAAACAATAAAGGATTGGATCTCATCCACAAAAAAAAAATAGGGCTGGCA
>VZUA01021834.1:24400-43575 GCA_013401035.1 Horornis vulcanius | reverse complement strand
AACTAAATGCTACTAAGATTTATTCTGAACTGAAGTTACAGTGGAATTGCTATGCTATATCTACATGCACAAGACTGCATTGCCCAGCATACCTCTGCAGGGAGTATGTAATTTACGTTTTTTTGGAAGTGCTTCACAAGTGTTCATGGAAGGCATTTCTTAATTTACTGACTTATCTTTTTACTAGTGATTTGGCATCAAGAATTGTCACTGAGCCTGCTAAATTTAAATTAGTATTTAATTTAAGGATTATTAACAAGGAGCTCTGTAAAATGAATTGATTCTGAAGTATATAGTTATTGTTTACTTGTCATACTACAACAATCAATTTGTTCAGGATAAGTCAATTTGTGTTTCATTGAGTCCCAAGGAAAGTGTTCTTGTTCCAGTGGCAGTGTAGTTGTACTTTTGTTTAGTGGCTATAGGTTATACATCTGTCCAGGAAAGTGAACAGAGTTTTTCAGTGTCGTTTTGGCTGTTTCAGATTCAGAAAGTGTGCAACAAAAAACTATGGGAAAGGTACACTCACAGGAGGAAAGAGGTCTCTGAAGAGAATCATAACCATGCCAATGAAAGGATGCTGTTTCATGGTGAGAATTTGAAATGCACTTCAGGAACTTTTTTCATCAGCAGCACTCTTTATTGGAGGGTTTCTACTGTCTCAAACAAAGTAAATTTCCTCAGTGAAAGTAGGTTCTAGGTTTTACATGAGTTTTTATGAACAAGTGTTTGTATATTTCACATGGGATGATACAATGTACTGTATCCTTCTTCTGAAATTTGCATCTCCTTGTCTCTCCCCCAAGGAGACTTCAAAGATCTAGATGAAAACATTAAAGATTAAGTAGTCTGCCTCCTTGAGTCTGTTTTATCAGCTGTATGACCAAAATGATTAAAGGTCAAAATTTATTCTGTTTAAGGATTCTGTCTAAGGATTGTTTTGGGGTGGGATTTTTTTTTGTTTGTTTTATTGGTTTTATAAGATAAGTTAGTTTTGTTCAGCATTCCAGAAAAGATAGCTTATCATTAGCAAGGTAAAGCCAATTGAAGTCTTCCCTGTGAACAAATACAGAGTTTGTCCTGTTGAGCAAAGTTCACAGTGCATGTTCATAGAGAAGGCTACATAGTTCCCAGCACAGTGGAAACAAGTGATTGAACTGTGACAGGTACAAAAATCTGTGCACTGTATTTTCAATATTTTACTTCTTTTCTCTTAGGCTCCCCGTTTGTGAATGCAATCATTCACAAAGGTTTTGATGAGAGACATGCCTATATAGGCGGCATGTTTGGAGCTGGGATTTATTTTGCTGAAAATTCTTCCAAAAGCAATCAATATGTGTATGGAATTGGAGGTGGAACTGGATGTCCAATTCACAAAGATAGGTCTTGCTATGTTTGCCACAGGTAAGTTTCTTTAAAGAATCTGATTTTGCTTTTGTATATTGTGTCCTAGACTTATCAGTGCAGCGGTCTCGCTATGAAGAAAGATTTGTTTGGTAACCAGACCTTCTCAGTATTCTCTGTGTGCTGGCCCTAATAGAAACTTTCAGAAGACTTTGACTTTTAAGTCCTAAAACCTTCAACCATCTTCAGTGCATTTAACCATATCTTTGCTCTTAACTAAATATACAAGTCAGACTTGGGGAGGCAGAGATTGAAGAGGATCTGCTAGATGCTTATGTGAAAGATGAAGCAATATGAGTTTAGTTCATTGCCTGTGACAGAGAGAGAAGAAATTCAGAGATATTCAGATGAGTATTTCTTTGAGGAGGATGTATTTTTTAACAGTCAGCCCTCACATCACTGCTTTTTCACACACTGAAATAGAGATGTGGATTTGTGGATTCTGCCACTGAGTCGTGAATTCACTTTTCAACAGAAACACCTGTTATGTCTTACCAACACCATCAGTTCAGAATAAACTCTTATGTCTTGGAGTCAGTTTTGGTGGTGGCAGTCATTTCAGCCATATTTAGTGTTTGTGTGCATCCTGTTTCATTGATATACAAGGATAATGTCATCCTTCCAGTATCCTTGAATCTGTCCCCCTTTTCATGTTGCTTACTGTTTTCTGGCACTCTCAAGTAATGAGGATCATCTTGCAGAGTTTCAGAGTCTTTTCATGCTTTCTAAAGTTTTGAGTAAGAAGAGGTTTTAGTTCATCTTTTGCAAGGAGTGAGAAAAGCAAAAGTTTTGGCAGAGTGAAATTTTGCATTGACCCAGAGTTTGTACTTGGCCTTGATGTTGACTTGGCTGTTGGATACAAATCTAGCATTAGAACACTTGAGAATTATATTGTCAGGATGAGTAATGGTGGGAAGGGATAAAAAACTTTTTACTAAAAAGACCCCCCAAAAAATGAAAATAAGTAAGTAACACACAAAGAAAAGGTGATGGCAATCTCTTGAGTACATTGTTAAACATGCTGTTTCCAGTAACTAAGATAAACATTTTTCCAGGTTACTACCAACTCTTTCCTTGGGCTAGAGCTTTCCACAGTGAGTGTAACTTTTGTTCAGCAAAACAGAACCTGAGAAATTTATGAACTATGAAAGCTGACTGAAGTGGCTTCAGGGTTCAAAGTCGTAAGCATTGTGCATTCATGGTCCTTTTTTCCTTTCAACATAGGCAGTTGCTCTTCTGTCGTGTAACATTGGGCAAGTCCTTCCTGCAGTTCAGTGCGATGAAAATGGCTCATTCTCCCCCGGGACATCACTCAGTGACTGGGCGGCCCAGTGTAAATGGATTGGCATTGGCAGAGTATGTCATTTACAGAGGAGAGCAGGTAAATAGCTTTGGGGTTGGTTTTACAGGCTCTCTTGTCTTTTTCTAAAGCATGTAATACAGTGGGTGTTTTATTCCTAGGTTTGTGGTGCTAGGACTTGTTTTTGTCTTAGAACGAACACCAGCTGCGGTTGCAGGTGAAAGGATGCATGTTTCCTGAATGACCCAGGGATTTTTACCTTTGTTTTGCCCTTTTTTTCCTTTGACATTAATAATTTTTTCTCCTCCCTAACAAACATTCTGCATTTATCCAGAGAATGAAATAATAATAAACAATGTGTGTGTCACTCTTCCAGGCTTATCCAGAATACTTGATTACTTACCAGATTATGAAACCTGAAGCCACCACTGATGCTTAAGAAAAGTTACTTGTGGGAAACCATCAGACTTTGGATGTGAAGATATCAATGGCTGCCATCCCTATAATGACAAGTTTTTGTTGAAACACTTCCCATTTCCAGTTGGTGTGGTAGCAAATGTGAACAAAATATACCAGTTTTGACTTGATAAAGCTTTAATAATGTACAGTATGTTTTTCTAAAATTTCAGAAATGTCCTCTTTTTCAGCACTTTAACAGATACCATTCCAGGCATAAACTGGGGTTTGGCTGTACTAAATTATAAACAAAAATTAACTTGAAACAATGGTTTTATACAATACTGCATTCAAATCTAGCAGAAATTGTAATGGTCTATACAGGAACTCATTTTACTAATATTGTGTTCTTTAAAACACTGCATTTACACTGAAAATGTTTTCATTTGTAAAACTGTAAATAAGAGCTTTTGTACTAGCCTGGTATTTATTTACATTGCTTTGTAATATAAGTGTTTTAGAACTGCAATCTTGTACAAAATGTTCTTTCCAGATGTTAGTTTGTTCATCTCTGTTTTCTCATGCAAGATAGATTTGAAAAGTCAATTTTTTGGGGGTTTTATCACTTAATTGTGAGAGAGAAAGTAAATTTTATCTGAGGAGGTTTAGAAATATCCAGCTTTAGATTGAATACACAAATTTTTGTTCTTTATTTTTATTTATGAAATATACATTCCTGAGAATGATGAGCTATGAAAATAGAATGTTCCAGACAAATACTAAAGTGGTTTTCCACCTACTTCCTAGAGTTGCATATTTTATTTCTGTAAAATGCCTTTTGAAGTTTTTTATTTAACTATAGGTATAGTTAACCTGTATCCTGACTTCAAGGCTAGGAGACCTTGCAAGTTACAGTTTTAGTAAATTATTTTCTTTGAATGTAGATGGAAAATTAACCTCAAGAAGTTCTTTCTTGAGTTTCTCTTGCTTACATTTAAGCCAGGAAGTTAAATAGTTTATTCCTAATATGAGGGCAAACAACTTGGCCTTTTTTTGTATGCTTATTTTGGTAGATTAATCTACCTGTTGGTGCCCTCAGAATATGAGCATTGCAAGGTGGAAATGTTAAAAGCCATCCTGTCATCTCCAGTGTCTCTTCCATGTTAACGTTCAAGCTGTGGTTGAAGCAGGTGTGTAGGAGTGTGTTTGTCTGCTTTCAGCTGAGTGGAACCGGTGGGGCTGCACCTTCTGCTCCCAGCTCAGCCCTTGGGCAGGGGAAGAGTGCAAAAGGTACAGCCCCTGTCCAGGTCTCACTCGGGGCTCCTGACTGCACCCACCCGCTCAGTCAGCGCTGTCATAGCTCTCGTGTGTACTCTGCTGTTCTGCCATCTGCAGTTTTTACCTACATATTTCAAAAATATGTAAATACGAATTATAAGTTACTTGGGGTTAAAGTGGATAGGAGTATATTTTAGTTGTTTAGTATTTCTACATACAGAGCACTGTCCCAGAAGACAATTTGTTTGCAGGGCATGTTATCTTACCATGGTTTTAAATGTAGTAACTGGTCAAGATAATGAAATCCTCTTGCTGATGTGGTGGTTATGTGATTATGCTCTATGTAAAAATGTATTGAACCTTACCCAGTTATGTGAGGAATAAGATTGCAGAATTCTTGCAGAAAGTAATATTGGCTATGAATAAAAAAGGCTTTGATTTTTAGGTACTTTCTCCCAGCATGTTGCCTGTTCCTTAGGTATAGTAATGCTGGAATTTGTGTTCATGCAAAATCTGTTAATTATGTTTAAAACTTTTTTGTTATTGCTAAAATGCTTCATTCTATATGAATGATCACCTAATGTCTTGTAAAATATTGTGGTATGATAACATTTTAAGTGGTACCACAATGTTGGTTTTGTCTGTTTGGGGATTTTTTGAGCTGTTTTTTTGCATGACATACCTTGCACTCTGAAGATGGAAGCTGTAATGATTTGATAAAACTGACTGTTGAGGTGAACCTTTAATCCCTCGTGCAATTAGTTCTGCTTTACTCATCTTGAAGTGTCTTTACATGTACTGTATGACATTCCATATCCATTTAACACTAAATAAATTTAATTCACTGTTTTTCTGGTAGCATGGGAGTAATTACAGATGTAGTATGTTAACCCATTGTTTTAAATGCAAGCATGCACAATGCTGTAACAAAGTGCATCACTGGAGGCAAAGTTAATTACATTAAGTAGAAGAGCTTTTAAGGTGGATGAAAACCTGTAAATACTGTGGAAACTTGTAGTTTGATATATGACTAACTAACAGCTTTAGCTAGCAGTGAAAATGTTTTAGTAATAAACCCAGAAGTAAGCTTCAATTTGTGCACTTAAAACTCCGTTATGTGGTCCAAAACTGATAAAGAAAACTTGCTTACATTGGTTTTGTAAAATGAAAAGTAACCTAAAGAGTCTTACCTTTCAGATAACTGCATGGGTGTGATACATACGTGAGCAACAGCAGAAGGAACTATTTAGATCACTGGTAGTGTTGCAGTAAGGAAGTAATTTTATTTCAGTAGGACCATATATGGTGGTAGGCTTCCAAAACCAGGTTTGTATAGAAGACTTAAACAGACATGAGCACTAGAGGGCAGGAAAACAAATGTTTTCTAAGATTAGTGGGAATGAAAATCTTCAGAGGGTCTTGGGAACAAAACTTCTGATAGTATTGCTCCTGAAAATTCCATCTATCTAGGTTGTAAAAAATTAACTTTCCATTCTGCATTAGATTTTCTTCTGTTTAATTAAATAATTAGTATAAAAAGAAGTCATACAACTAAGCAAATTGAAAATATTAGGATCTTTTCTTAAAAAATTTACTCATAAGTTAGACTTTAGTTCTCAGAAATAAAAAAACAATATCTTACATAATTGAAAAAGTTGATTATCCATGCAGCACATGTTACAGAGGTATGTTGGCACTCATCCTGAATGCAGATGACTGTGTATAAAGGAGTTGTCACTGTCCTTTCTACCCTGAACTTGCTCATTTGGTCTGTGAGTACACACACACTTGCTCCCTCTCTGAAAAAAAAAAGGAAAAGAAATTTTAAAGGTGTCTGTTCCTGCAGAACATCATTGTCAGTGAGAGTGCTGCAGCCTAGGAGCCATGTCCCCTTCTTCAGCCCATCTCCTGAACTTAATATAATTAAATGGGTTTTCTCTTCCACTGGGAACAGCCCCATGGGTGGCTTTCCTTCTGCCTTCCAGTTAAAAAAAAATGGTATAGAGACTTGATTGGTGTTGAGCTGAAGCAGCCAAGGCTGCTTTCTTGCCTTCAGTGACCTGGCAGTGAGACTGACTGAGGCCTGCCCCTCTGTGGTTCTTGGAGCTGTGCTTAAGTTGCAGTAGGAGGTGGAGGTGGTGCCAGCAAGGGAAGTGCTACAGTGGAGGGCATAAGGGGAGGTGTGTCCCTCCTCTTGCCCCTGTGCAGCGAGCATAAGCAGTGGTGCTTCTGAGAGGATCAAGGGATCTCTTCCCTCTCCCTGTGGCTCAGGGAAATCAGAAAAAGCTACAGGCAGCCAGAACAGGACACAGAAGAAAAAGCATGTAGATGACTGGTTTGAAGAAAACAAGTTCTGCCCTAAAAGGGGCAAGGTTGGCAACTGAGAGAAGACAGATGGGATGGAGAGAATAGAAGAAGTAATAACCTGCAAAAGAAGGAAGGCAAATTCTACACGCACTGAAAAGGCATGGTAGGAATAACAAATTATTAGGAATGACCAAAGAAATCATAGTACATCAGCTTCCCAATTCATGTTTGACTTAAAAAAGCAAACACACACTTGTGTAGACATTACAAGGATTTCAGAAGGGCTCCTCTTGAGAAGAACACACATATTTTAGAAGGGGAAAGTTGCAGCCAATTCAAAACATTAATATTAGACCTGGGAAAAAGTGTGTGCAAGAAAAGAAATAGGATTTAAATACCAAAGGCAAATGCCCTGCATAGCAGATCTTCAAAACTTTGGTTTTGAGGCGTTGATTATCAGAGACAAGCTGAAAACCACTGGTAGACAGCATAAGAGCAAAGTGTGTCACATTAAATGATCCACCTGGATTCTGTACAGTAGTAGGAAGTATATGGGGAGGTGAGGATTTTAATGCAGACAGAAAATCCATAGGAAGTGGAGGTGAGATCCATCTCTCCATCTGTAATCTTGATAAAACTGGTTCATTTATGTTATGTTTGTGTTTCAGTTGGGGTCTTCCTCGGTGGCACCAAAGGTGATTGGGGTGGCTCCTGACGTGCAGTGACACAGCCAGGGGAACGCTTCCTTGCAGTTTTTAGGCTAGGACCATTAGCAGTTTTCAAAAGACCACAGTGGAAGTAGTTGCAAACCTTAACTTAAAGAAAATGTGAATTGTTCAAGGAGCATAAGAAGATGCGCCTAAGATGCACCGTAAGGATGTGTGATTGAGGCCTTTTATAGTTGGAAAAACAGCTGCTAATACTGTGTACAGATCTTGAGCAGGGAGGATTAATATTAAATAGTAGCTGATAGAAGCAGCCTGAGAAATTAACTGGGAAGTAGTTGATTTTTTTCAGGGCCAGAGGTGTCTGGCTTTGTGCTGTCCAGCTGCTCTTCAAAAAGGTAACCTTTGCCTGCAATGCATTTGGAAGCTTATTTCACAACAAGAAATGTGTTCAATTTTGTAGGGCTGTGGGCATCATAGATCAGTAGATGTGCACAGAAATAGAATTTCTTACGAGCTTCATAAAGAAGCTGGTAGGTAAATTAAGCAGGTAAATAAATTAAGCAATTAGGTTGGACTCAGTCTTTGAGGTCTTTTCCAATCTTACTGATTCTGTGATTCCATGAAAGGAAAAAACAGATCTTGTTGCAAATATGAGTGACAGTAAATCAATTAGTCTATATAATATATATGACCCAGCTGAGGAGGATGTTGATCTAATAGCTTTTTAGTCAAAAGTACAAGGTGACAGCAGTTACATTAAGTATTGTTTTAATTAATGATAGAATGAGCTACTAAGCAGTTCAAAAGTGTCATCTTTAAATAAACCTGTATATGATGACCAATCATACCAATGATAGTGGTTCCCTATTTGAAAGTATTTTACTAAAGCATTGCAAACATGAAATTAACTAATGAGATTTGAAATTAGAGAGCTTTGCTTTGAATATTAAGTATTCGTTAGAGCACTTGTTTTCATCAAACAACGTCTAATTCAGTATTTAGGGGGAAACCTACTTAGCAGTTGGGTACTAAACCTTAAAGATTAAAAAAAAATAAATACATAAATAAGTGCAATTTTACAGACAGCATAGTTCCAGTAATAACATGAGGTCCCTGAAGCACATTGTGTCAAAGGTGTAATTTACTGCAAAGATTCTAAACCAAATAATCAGACAGTGAAATAAATCTGACTTCAAACTAAATGGATTTATGTTAAAGCTTATTTCAAAATATTAGGAATGTGAAAATGCACTAGGAACTGCAAAATGATAGTTTTTAAGAAAACATTTTCCTGTTGAGAGTAAATCTCTGAATGGAGAACCATTTAACATATTACTAGAGAGATGGATTTCTGAAGGTGCAGAACAGACCATGAGAAGAAAAGGAGGAAGCAGGGTTGTGGATGTGAAATTGACTGAGCATCTCAGAGTGGTGGAAACTACATTAACCGAGAAAATCAGGTCAGTGGTACACCACAAGGTCTGAAATAGTCCACACTAAGTTAGAGTGAAAGGCACCAAGTATCTTGATAAGGAGAAAAAATCAGAGAAACATGCTGCTCTTAAGTGTGCCAGATTGGTGAATTTCTGAAATAAAAAACTTAGAGTGCACCTTGTATCCACTATCCTACACATATATGCCATGTAAGCATTTTGAGTAGCTTTAAAAGCCTCTTGGCATTCAGGTTCAAAATGACATGGAGAGGCAGAATGATGAACTAGCTCATTTCAAGCAATTCAGTAGTAGCACAGAGCAGCTAAGTCCTGGGGGGAATACTAATGGCAATAACCCATTATGAACAGGATAGGAAACCTGTTTTTTTATGTAATTGTGTATTAGACCATATTCCAAAGTACTTCTGATATACCACCTGCCATTAAAAGTGTTCTCAGTCAATTATAAATTTGGAAACACTTATAAAACAAATGGATATTTATAAAATACAGAAAAATAATAGTAATTGCAGACCTGGAGCAGTTAAATGGAATGTTTCAGTTAAAAGGAAAATTTCACACTTATGCAGATAGATTTATTCAGGGACTTAAAAGTTTTGGATAGTTTTGTTCATGTGAGTACCATGTGTCTGCTGTGGGGATATAGTCCAGCAGAAATACTGAAATCATGACAGTACTTTGCAAAAGGTACAAGAACCTTGTACATGTGGCAAATTTTAAACACCAAGGACTCATACAAAGTAGTCCATAAACTCCTGGGTTTAGGTATGCCTCCTTTATGTCTCCTGAGACTTCCCTCCCCTTTCTCAGAAATACTAGGCTTTCAGTAAAGCGGTCAAACAAAATGTATGAGTTAAATATTTCATATATTAAGTTTTGGTTGTGTTTAGTTTTTTGTAAAGGAAGAATAATGGTGTGACTTTGTACAATTAATAGCTTAAATATTGTGTATGTAATAGGGTGCATTGTTATGTATTAGAGATGTTTTATTGCAATATCAATAAATAACATATTTTCCTTTAAAAAACCAAGCTACAAAATAGTTCTTAATATGTCTCCTTCACTGGACTGAATTTACAGTACATATTTTGTGGAGTTTGTGGTTCAGTATGTTTAACCTACTTAAAATACTGTTAAAATAGTGGGTTTGGACTCACTGACCTGCTAGTTTTAGCATAATGAATTTTATCTGTAAACACACATTTGCCTCATAATTCTGTTAGTCTTAGGCAAATTAATCAGAACTATATTTATACCATAATTTAGCAATACAGTGTTTTAAGGTTATTGAGCAGAACAGTTATCATCTCATAGTCAGACACAATGCATATCTAATTCTAGTGGTAAAATGCTACCAGGATTTCCCAAGCAAATTCATTATGTCCTTTAAAACTGACTTTATTAAGGTTTCTTCTTTTTTGCAGCATTTTGTCTCTTCAGACCTATCAGTATTTTTTAAGTGTGGCTGCCTTTTGCACCTTCTCCCTTGTTGCAGGGAGCAGGGATTTAGCAGCATTAAGCACCTCATCTTCTCGGTTCAGAGCCTGCCTCTCTCTAGACCCTCTGTCTGATCTGAACAAGCATGAGAAATCCGTTCCGTGGGGCTGCAACTTCATGATCTAAAATGAAGTGATGTGGGTGGCTTGTGACAGGAATGCACATCCTGAATGAACAGCAGTTTCCATGGGGATGTCTGTACCTGTAATAGCAGACAGTCACGTGTCATTTTTATTACTGGAAATTCCTGTTTCTTTGCAGCATTCTTTATAATTTTGTCTCATTTCTTTTTTCAGCCCAACTCTATAATAAGTGATTTGACATGGAGTTCTGTGATAGTCACAATATCCACTGAGAAGCTGAAAGACTTTTCAGTTCATAAAAGTGAGGTTTATCCACCTTGCTCCCAGGTAACTTCACCCAAAAATATCTGCTGTGGTGCTTTCAATATATCCCTTTTAAAAGCAAATTATCATAGACTCCTGGAATGGTTTAGGTAGGAAGGGACCCTTAAAGCTTATCTAGTCCAGACCCTGCAACGAGCAGGGACATCTTCAACTACATCGGGTTGCTCAGAACCCTGTCCAACTTGAATGTTTCCAGGGATGGGTGATCTACCACCTCTCTGAGCAATCTGTGCCACCGTTTCACCACCCTTATTGTAAAAATTATATTATTTCTGCCTGGTATTAAAGAAGCTGTGTTGCAACTGATAGTTTTAAAGCTTGTATTTGAGAAGGATAAAATGAGTATATCATTCTAGAGGTATTTTATTTACAGACCTTTGCTTGCTTTGAAATAGAATATTTCTGTTCTAGGTGTTGAACCTTAGGAGTAAGATAACATCATAATAAAGCTGTTTGTTCTTTTAAGTAGTTTGAAGTAAATAAGGAGTATCTGCCTGAGAGAAAAAGAGCAGTGTCCAGTTTGTATTTATAGTTTAGGATTCAAAAACTTAAGTTGGGGAACATACACCACTAACTGTTGAGAACAAGGTAGGCTAATCTGCTTGCTGCTAATGAAAAATGCATGTGAAGTCTGTAGCTCCTATGTGGAAAGCAGGACTACCAAGACCACCAGTTCTGCCAATCAGTCATTCACATTTCCCACTGTTTTCCTCTATTGTAGCAAAATGTGAGAAGCTGCCCTCAGGCCACACAAACAAAGCTCTTTATTGGTCTTTACTGAGGCATGATCGGGCATCTATGCGGAGACTGCCATCCTCAAAGAAGGGCTAGTGGATGACATCTGGCAGCCTGGCTTTGCAACAGATAGATTTATGAGCTGTGAAAGATGGTCAAATTAACATCTTCTGCATTCTTGATAGGATTAGGGTTTCTGGGACATGCAGCCATTTGCATATTGCCCTGACTTACCACATCAGTATTGTGTTTGTGGCTCGATTGGGAGGCAGTGAGGGCTTTCTCCCTTTACATCCCATGTTTTCCAGTCAGTCTTGGGCAGTGGCATGGCTGTGTTGGTTTTACAGACCTAACAGAAATCATACTTCTGCTTCTGACTTCTTCCAGCTACAACCTTAATGCCGCTCAAGAGCAGCAGCAGTTGTAAAAGCCGTTTTGCTCAGGGAAGGGTGCTCTTCATTGGGGTGAGCTCACGCAGATACACACATGAAGTTTAATGATAATGCATTTCTATGAGAGTCTACAACAGTCGTCCCTATGAGTTAAAGAGAGATCTGACAGAAACTACCTTTCTACAGCAATTATTGAAGATCTTGGCAAGGTTAATTTACCAATGGAAATGTAGCTGAAAACTCTGTTAGCCTTAAATCTCTGTCCCTTCACCCCCTCCCCACACAAGACTTAGACCACATTTTTTATTATTATTATTTATCTTATTTATAAATTATGATCATCCAGCATTGGTAAAATATAGTTTGTGCTTGTCACTAGACTGGAGATGGCTTCAGTTTGCTGTGCATGTTGAGTGACAACGGCCACGCACCCCTTACAATGTTCCCCAGTCTTGGGGTGCCTGTGTGGGATAACTGGGCTAACACCACAAACCTGTGCTGAACAGGATTCCTAAGGTGCCTAGAAAAGAGAGGGTATCCAACAAACCACTGTTTTAAATTTACAAAGACTATTTATATGTACTTACTCCTTACCTAGACTGTAATAATAATAAAAAATGAACTATTTTTCAGAAAATTATGGCTTTTCCAGCCTTTTCTTCTGTGTTACATATGCCAATTTTTTACTTTCACTGATTTAAAATTAGCTGGTACTTCCTCTCAAGTGCAAATGACTTCTACTGCAAGTTATGTGTGATGGAAATATTTTCATTAACCTCATTCAGGGGTTATCTCCAAATTTCCCACAAGAAGTCTACTCCACTGGCACCTTAGTTTGAATAATTTGAAAGGAACTAGCACTGTCAAGAGTGCCACCACTCCATCAGGTTGTGGGCAGAAGAACTACAGAGGTGGAAACGTACATGAGCATCAGTGTGACCTCCCGAGGCAGCAAAGAGCCTGAAGAAGGCAATGAAACATCTGCACAACCATTGCAGGTGAGAAGGACCTATGTAAAAGGCAGACCAAGCTGTGACTGATTATATTGTGGTACCGTTAGGCATATACGCCTAATTTTGTGATGTTATTTCATTACTAAGCTGTGTTTACCACATTAAAAGGAAGAAGGCAACCAGTGCCAGGTGATTTGGGCTCTCCCCACCAGCCTGGTGCTGGCAGAAAGGGCCAGATGGCTCTTCTTGATGTCCCAGTCATGTGTTTTCCCCATAGGTGCCCCCTGCACATGGCTGACCCCCACCCCAGGGCTCCCTCGTCTCCCAGAAATGAAAATAGAAGCTTTATCTCCCTTGGGTCTATAATAACTTCCTTCTTAAACCAAACTACTTTTTGTTTTCTGCTGCTGTTTCCCTACATGACCACGCCGTTCCCGGCTCAGAGATGCCCATTGAAAGAAGCCGTCCCGTTGCAGCTGCCATTTGCCGTGGCCTGATGCAGCTCTGAGGAGCCCCCGGGGCCATTGAGATGCTGTCGGTGTGTCCGTGTGTGGCGGGGCGGGGGCTGCAGGCGTTCATTGGCCCCGTGCTGGGTGGGATGACATCAGGCCCCGCTTTCCATAGGGCCTCCAGCTTGCCCCGACGTCTGCTGAGGGCTGCGAGAGAATAGAGCTGAGGGGAGAAAACCATCACACTACACCCTCTCGGCTCCAATGAGAACACAGGCAGCTTCAGCCAGGGATAAAAGAACTTTTTTTTAAAAAAAGAGACTGTAGTCTTGGAGCTGCTATTAACGGGAGATGAATTGCAAGAGACCATTTCATGCCAAGGGACTTCAGAGAGCAGCATCCCCAAGAGCCATTAGCTCGCAGCGAGAGTTGTGCTGAAGCCTTTTGCTGTCAGGACAAAAGCATGCATATAAATTTTATACCATTTGTCTTTGAGCAGAAACAAAAGATCAGCTCTAAATCCTCAACATCTTGTCTCGACTAACACGAAGTAATACAGTCTTGTGTAGCTGTCTTGTTACTCTTTTCCCAGCAGAAGAATACCAGTGATAAATTTATTCATAATTTTGGAAGATTTTGCCCTTAAAATTAAAAAAGAAGCAGCAAACATATGGAGTTGAGGCTATATTTATTCCTGTTAGTCCAAATCATGCTGCTGCTAAGGATGGTGACTTTGGGAAGTGCACAGTACTTTTTTAAATTGAAAAGAAACACAGCTTTAAAAGGTTAGCCACTACACTTTCTTCTCCTGCTTTTCACTGAACTAACTCTGAGGATGATACATCTCATATTTTCTAGTTACAACTGCAGTCTGAAAAAAGGAAATTCCTGTAGGAATTTTTTGTTCTTTTTCAACCAAGAATTTAAGCCCTATAGAACTTTGGGATGTAAGACTTTAATTTACTCCTGAGAGAATATCTGCTGGGTCCAGTAGTTAGATTAAATATGGGCTCTGAAAATAATCTGGAGAATAAAATGCTTTAAGACATTTTTTCTTAAATTAAGAATGTGTGCTGAAGTACATATTACATGCAATTTTGTGTTTTAGGATTTGGATCTCTATAACTGGACCAGACTTTGTCCTATGGATTTTCTTTGTTAAATAGGTATTTTAGTACTTTGTGACTATGTAAGAAGAAATTAGTTCTATTTTATCATGACGTTTCCATCAAATATTTTCACATTTTATGCCAGTCTAAATAGAAAATAATGTCATGTTAGAGCCTAAAATTAACTACAACTTAGTCCTCAGAAGTCTTATTTTACATGGAGCAATTATTCCTAGGTTTGCTCTAACGGATTAGCACAAAAGCTTCTCAAGCTGATCCAACAGCTCTGGAGTGGGTGTAAAATGGGTGAGTGAACTGCATGCCGAGGTGTGGGACATGCTGTGTGTGCCCAGCATTAACATTTATTTAACATTTGTTAAATAAATGCATGTGCCTGTCCAGGGTGTAAGGGCCAGCAGCAAGGACAGAGCTCTGAAATAGATCTACAAAGAGATACTGTATGTATGTATGTATGTATGTATGTGTGTATGTGCGTATGTATGTGTGTGTATGTGTGTATGTGTGTGTGTGTATGTGTGTATGTGTGTATGTACGTGTGTTTGTATGTATGTGTGTGTACGTATGTATGTGTGTGTGTATGTATGTATGTATGTGTATGTATGTATGTGTGTATGTGTGTGTGTATGTGTGTATGTATGTGTGTATGTATGTATGTGTGTATGTGTGTGTGTATGTATATATGTGTGTGTATGTATGTGTGTGTATGTATGTATGTGTGTACGTGTGTGTATGTATGTGTGTGTGTGTGTATGTATGTATGTGTGTGTGTGTGTGTGTCTGTCTGTTCTGTCAGTGAAGCAGCTGCCTGTTTCCCTGGGTGCTGAGGCCCCGGGGCCGGCCCGCGGTGTTTGTCCCTGCTGGCCGGGCCGGGGCTGTCCGAGGCTGCGGCAGGCGGGGCTGTCCAGGGCTCTCTCCCGTGGGAAGGCTGGAGCGGAGTCCAGCCGAGCCCGCTGCCCGGCCGTGCTGCTGATTCCGCCGTCGGGAATGCGGGCTGAGCTCGGGCTGCGCCTGCCGCCCCTCTCACGCCCTCCCCCCTCCAAGAAACGTGCATCATTTACCTGCTGAGGGCTTGAAATAAATTGGGCAGTGTCTGCCTTCTGAGGGGCAGCGCAGCCTGTCCACACTTCACAGGGCACAGCACGGACTGGACGAGGCTAAGCCCTAAAATTATTTCTAAAGCTGTAGGTATTTTATTCATACTTGTACTTAACAGATCCCTTCCACGTAAGGAAGGAGTGTGAGGGCTGGGAGAGTTAATCTAAAGTCTGTAACACTGTACTGTTAAAAGCCTCTTTCATGTAGCTGTGTTCATGAACTGAGTTTGGAATTCTTAAAAATCCAGATTATCACAGAGGAGGGGATTTGTTGTTTGGCAAATTGACAAAGCCTGCCATTCACTCACCTCGTGTGCTGCTTGGCTTTACAGTAAGTCTTAGATAGGGCTCACAGCACAAGGGAGGCCTGAAATATGTTAGGGGAAATTAAAGAGAGTTTCCCAAAGATTTCAGGGTCTGTTAGCCAAAGAGGTCCAGCTTGAATAGTTACTTTTTAAATTTTTCTTTTTTTTTTTTTTCCCTTTTTATTCTTTCTGTGCCTTCACCTTATTTGTTAATAGTCTGATGGCTTTTATATTGCACCACAAACCTCCAAAAACATTGCATCTCTTTGCAGGCTCCCCCAGCACAGGCTGGTCATAAACTCAAGTAGGAAATATCAGTGTCAAAATTACATGTGGAAACATTAATATGCAAATACAGGCAAGTACAGCCGGTAGAGCTGAGAGTTGAACTATGACTGCCTGAACAGATTTCACTTGTTGAACCTCTGAATTCAGAGGAATGAATGAAGACTGTGAGGGAAAATCAGCATTTTCCAGGAGGAAGTGCCTAGTGCAGAACCCAGGAAAAAGTAATTCCTGTTGTGGTCTGGGACAAAAAACTGAACCACTCAAAGTCTGCAACTCCAGACCCATTGTGGAAGAAGCTCTGCTCAGACAGTGATGAAAAAGTTGTTCCATTCCATTTATTAATTTTTGATGTCACTTTACAGAAAAGGATTGCTATACACAGCAAGACAGCTTACTGCCTCCTTTAACCCTGCAAATTAGAGTAACATCTCCTCATTGTTCCTACAAAATCAGAAAGTGGTGAGAGATTGCTGCTATTTAATAGGATCAAGGGCTTTCTACATATAAAGAGAGTAATTAAAGCCAGACTCACTAACTGCATGCCCAGATTCAGCATCACTGATTTTTCTCCAAAGGAAAATCAAGAAATGGTATTGCCAGCTTTTGAGATTCTGTTAGAACCTCCAGATATAGAGATGAGCTCAGCAGCCAGAGAAAAGAAAACAATGCTGTGTGCAATATGGCACAAAAAAAAATTTAACCTCTGAAAACTTCCTGAGTTAGAGAGCTCCCAGAATTCAATTTCCAGAAGCTAAAATGTCTTTTTGTTGTTGTTGGGGTTTTTTTTGGGTTTTTTTTGGGTTTTTTTGTTTTTGTTTTTTTTTAGGGCATCTTATGCTTTTCCTTGAAAAACACACCTGGTGTCCTGATATGTCAGCAGGCACCCCTCTTGTGATGACAACCCAAGCAGCAGCAGCTTGTGGTTAATTACCCCCAGCACCACCTTCCTATGGGAGGGAAGAGTTTATCAGCCCAATGGGAATAACAGTCAGGGTTTGGGCCTGGCAGGTTTGCCACACTGGTTCTTCTTGCTGAGGACATCAGGAGGTGCTGAGGAGGGAAGGATGGGATGACAGGAGCCAGCCAAGCCAGGAACCAGAGCAGTGGTGAAGGGCTACCACAGCTGCAGTGCAAGAGCAGAGGTAAAGAGTGGCTGCAGAGTGGGTGCATGGGCAGATCTGGGGGGCTAAACTAAATCCAGGGGTGGGCAATGTAACGAGTACATCCTGTGGATCTGCCACAGGACTATAAAGGAATAGTTTTGTTGGAAGTGAAGATCTTGGCTACAAAGTGTTTCTGGTTTGGTTACCTTAGCTGGTGGTGGCAGCTGTTATCCAATCATGGGAGAGGATAAAAATGCTGAGATAGGAAACAAAAAGCCATGGTCTTCCTCCTTAAAAACAAATCTGAGGATCTCATTATGGTTTTCCAGCCTTTGGGATCTGCAGTAGTTTTTCTTCAGTAGAAAAACTGAGTATTTGTTTGCTATTAGCAGTAGGCTTTGGTGTTGTTAGCCACAGTAAACGCAATTAATACAGTCTCTTGAGTTGTTGTATTTTATTAGTTAGTGGTGCTAAAAGGAAGACTTTGAGCTATTTTGGAGAATCAGGGAAATATTGTGGTTAAACATAGAGAAAGGGATCCTCTCCTTTCTTCTCCCTCTCGGGTAAACAATGAATTTGTTCAGAGTTCCTAGTTGGGTTTTTAAATGCAGAGTGATGTGGGTAATCAGCTTGGTTGCCATGGTGTTCCACCTTTGCATCTGATGGTGAGAAATACAAGCTCCAGCAGCACTACACAAAGCTGCTGTGCCAGGGCCATGGAAGTAAAACAAAGCTGAGCATTATCGCAAGGTACTGTGCAATGCTCTGGCCAGCTGCCCACTCTGTGGCTGCTTGGGTGACAGGCACATGAAGGAAAAGTGAGCAGTCATCAAAAAAAAAATAGTCATCCAAGTCACATTCAGTGATGATGAAGCTTTTCCATAGTGCTGCTGAGCATTGTCCAGCTATTTGCTGTGAAGGAAATCGTCTTGGCAATAAGAGCTGCATGCAACAGTCCAGATCCTCGTAAGAGCCACTGGGCAGATCCTGATTACTTCTTAGTGACCTTCTCACAGCCATCCTTAAAACTATACAGAAAGTCTGCAAGTGTTCCTGATCATAGACAGGTGTCTAGGGCTGTGTAGGACCCCAGGCAGCTGAGGAAAACTTTAGCTTTCCTTCCCAAAATGTACCCCATTTTGTGTGGATAAAGTATCTCTCAAGCCCCTCTTCCCTCCGGTAAAACAACTTGCCTATTCAACACTGTGCCATTAGCTGGGTAAAATATCATTCATCTCCTAAATCCAGTTCATGTACCTCAATGCTTCTGAGTTTTTCAACCTTTCTTTTCACAGCTGGTTTCTCACCCAGTCCTGTTCAAGTTCTTGTTTGGAGATAGTTGGCCAGCTGTTCTGTGGGAAACAGGACAGGACTGGTTCATGTAGCTTGTGAAATCTCTGTCAGCAAGAAAGGTTTTTCTAGGACTTATGTTCTGTGAGGTCTCGGTCATTTCTTATTATGGTATAAATGTACGGTTTTCTACTTGGGTGATTCCAGTGTTACTTTAAAGTTTGGGCTCATGAAAATTGATTTTGGGGAGGGAACGGCTGCCTCTTCGTATTTAAGTCCTTTGAAAAACGTTCATGTACGAATGCGCGAGCTGTGCCTAGGTGCTCTCACCCGGGTCGGTTACTCACTCTAACGGGGCTGCAGGTGCTACAGGGCTCTGACGAGACAAAGAATTACGCGAGCTTCTTGTCACAAAATAGTTACCGCTTTATTGGGGAGTAAAAGAGAAGAGCAAACAGAGTCGGGGGGCATTGGCGGCGGTGGCTGAGGGCAGGCGGGGCCGGCGGGTGCGGTGGGCGCTCCCTCCCGCTGGCCCGAGGGGCTCAGCCCTCCCAGAAGCCGACGAAGAAGCTGCACAGCGAGTGCCACCGCTCGGCGCAGTAGGTCTGCGCCGGGTCCTCGGAGGGCTCCGGGGCGGGGACCGGCGTGGCCGGGCCGGGGTCGGGCAGCAGGCGCAGCTGCGCCTCGGGCGGCGCACGGCCCGGGCCGCAGAGGCGGGCGCTGAG
>VZUA01021834.1:11384-24317 GCA_013401035.1 Horornis vulcanius | reverse complement strand
CAGGGCGGCCAGGGCCAGCAGCGCCAGGGGCAGCCTCATCCTCGGCGTGCCTCAGCGACGGGGCGTCCCGGCGCGGGGCCCGCCCTCCAGCCGCATCTCCCGCGCCCTGCGGACACACGGACCGTGGCGAGCGGTGCTCCGGCGGGAGCGCAGCCCCCGGGGTCGCTCCAGCCCCAGCCGGGTGCGGAGCAGGCTTATCCCTCCAGGCTCGTAGCCCCCGAGGCTTTTAGTTCGTGTCCGTCCATCCGTCAGCTCCGTCCCGGGACCACGCCGGCCAAGAAGCCGTAACTGGACAGGAGCAGCCGCAGCCCGCACTCGCCGGCTGCGACATCACAGCTGCGAGCGGCATCAGACCCGGCTAGGGGCAGCCCCGTCCTTTCCCCCGCACCCGGTTTTCCCCACGCCCCCGGTGTTTCCCGCCCTGTCCCGAGGCACTCACGGTGCGCTGTGCGGTGCGTGGCGATGCGGGGACAGGCGTGCGCGGCGGCTCCGCGCTCCCCGGCTGCCCGCGGCGGGCTCGGCACGGGGTTATCAATGCTCGGGGACTGCCCCCGCCGACGCCCCTCCCCGGCCGCAGCCCGCGGGGGGACAGAGCGGGGACACGCCGGGAGCGCTGTGCCCCGACGGCACCGGCTGGCAGGAAAGCCCCCGAGACACTCGCGCTTTGTTCGAGGAAGCCGCACGCCGGTAACACAGAGCGATCCCGCAGCCCCGACCCTTTCCGAGGCGGCGAGGGAGTCTGGGAGCCGAGCTGGGCTGCTTGGTTTGGGGATGTGATATCAGACACCAGTTTCAAAAATCTCTTTTCAGAATTCTCAAAACCCACATTCTTCTGTTTCACGGGTGGTGATGTACTTTGCACATCCGTTCCAAACTCTTTATTGTTCTGACCCTGTCACTCAAGGATGACAGGCCCCCAAGTTACCAGCAGCTCCCCGCTGACCTCGCCGTATTGGATGAACAGATCAAGAACAGCCCTGCCCAAGACTCGGGAGTGCTGATGGATGAGGGGCTGGATATGACCCAGCAATGTGCACTGACAGCCCAAAAAGCCAAATGTGTCCTGGGCTGCATCAAAGCCAACTGGGTAGGGAGGGGATTCTGTCCCTCTGCTCTGCAAGACCCCTGCTGGAACACTGCATCCAGCTCTGGGGTCCCAGCACAGGACAGAAATGAACCTGATGGAGTGGGTCTAGAGGAGGGCCATTAAAATAGTCAGAGGGCTGGAAGACTTCTCCTGTGACAAAAAGGAGAAAGATGGGGACAAATTTTAGCAGGGCCTGTTATGATAGGAAAAAGATAATTAAACTAAAAGAGAGGAGATTTAGATAGATATTAAAAAGCAATTTTTAAAAAAAGTGTAATGAGGCATCAGAACAGGTTCCCCTGGGAGGCTTTAGATGACCCATCCCTGGAGAGGCTGGAGGCCAGGCTCTGCCAGGCTCTGAGCAATCTGATCTGGTTGACAATGTCCCAGCCCGTTGAAGAGGGATGAACTAAGAGACCTTTAAAAGTCCCTCACAACCCAAACCATGCTATGATATTACTAAATGGACAAGAGTGGTTGATATTGACTCATCCATCTTTCTGTGCTATGAGTCCTAAAAATGAAAGACTTGTGCAGAGTCTGAGAGACTGAGAGAATGACTGCTGGGAAAGAGGTGGGATGCAGAGTCCTTTCTCTAATTCAGGGGACGGGACATTTTCAGGTAGCTCTCCCACTTCCTAACTGCACTGAATAACTAGAGCTCTCCTTGGTTGTTTGGAGTGGGAGAGAAACAGCAGAGGAGAGAGGACCATGAGAAGGAAATTAAATATCTTAGGCAACAAACCACAGGAAAGGGTTTTACAACCAAGCATCTCAAGAGGGAGCTGCCTGGAGTTACATGCATAACTACCTTCTTCAGAGGTACAAGCATTACTCTTCAAAATAAGATAAAGTTCAACTGAACTGAGCCTGTAAAAGAGCAATGAGAGTATCACAGACCTAGAAAACTTGATTTATGATGAGTCAATTTAAACAAGGGGCTTGTTAACCTAACAAAGAAAAGAACTGAGAAGGCAATGAATCACTGATTAAAGCTATTTCGTTATTCATCTTTTTATTTCAGAAGTTCACATCATAGCCTTAATCACAAATTTCATTGGTCAATGAATAAATTGCTCTGTTAGGTTTTAACTCTGAACTGAAAAACCTATATTCTGTTTATAAGCCACTTTGTGGACTTTGAAGATATTACACAGGAGACTGTGTTAAAGCTTTGACTTCAGGGTTTTGATCTTTAAAAATTCAGTTGAATTAACAACTTGTATTTTATAAAAACTCCAGTCACTACAAAGAGAAGTATCCACTTCTCTTATTGTAGTCTCTAGGATTGCAGCAAAAACAGTAAATGATTGCAAAAGAGTTTTGCTTTACAAGTGGAAAGTTTGAGCTATCAATCTTCCAATTTCTTGGTACTGGCTCAAGAGAAGAACAAGAGAATAACATCATATTTAATGTGTCTACAGGGAGATAGACTGCCCTTCTCAATTACCTTCTAGATCCTGTTTAAGCACTTCTCTAGAGTCAGACTGATGCCTTTGTCCAGGTTTTTGACATGTTTGTGTGTTATTTCTTTCTTTCCCTGACAATCAATGCCACTGAAATTCAACCCAACCTTTCGTTTAAGAGGCGGCTTTTTTGCAAAATGATAGAAAAGTTAAAGAAACTGCATAGTATTGATCAGGATATTTATAAATAAATTTCTTATGATGCAGAATTGGTTTGCAATTATCCATATGCCCATCCTTCAGTCAACAGATCGTGCTGCTGATGAATGCTCTTTTGGAAGCCAGGACATTGCAGTTCTTCAGAGTCATCCCAGAATACATTTCCTCCTCAACTCATTTGCTTTAACAGAAAAGGTTCCACATATGTTTCCACCATCTTTTCTGTCTTGCATTCCCTGCAGGCTTTTCCACGAGCTGATTTGAGTATTTGTCTTGTGTTCTCCAAGACTGTGTCTCCACACAGGTCAGGATATCTTAGAGAACTGAGTTTTTGGTAGTGGTTCCTTTGCTCCACAGGAACCGCTTTGTTCCTCACACCATGTATATATTCCTTTCTTTTGTTGACTTGTGTATTCTCAACTCAGATTGTTTTGTTTCTGATTAGAGACGCATAACTACATGCTATTTTTTAAAGCATGTTATTTTTCATATTTAAGAGGCCACCTCTTAAATATTCTCTTCTGTAATCTGCTTTCCACTCTGAGGATGCTGTTTTATCAGCCATGTAAAAGTTGCCGTGCTTATTCTTTACCTCCATAAACAAACTTAGAAAGCTTTTTTCATTTCTGCTTCTCAAATGTTTATCAAAGAGTCATTGTTGTCTCCATTAGCAGAGAACTCACATGACCACTATTTCCTACCTTCATTCTTTACTGTGCAATGAATGGACTGACCTCAGTGTTGACAATGCCCCTTGTTGAGCTGGGTATGGGAGCTGCAAGACCACCCCTTCAACTCCAAGCTTTTCTATCAGCTGATCAAAACTCTAAGTCTTGTGAAAGGTTGAACTTCAGCTTTGCCTTTTCCTTTCTTTAAGCTCGTTCAAAATAATAGTGGAGAAAATCACAGAAGGAATTCATTTCAGCTAGTACTACACAGAGGACTCCATTAGAATGCCAAAAAGACCATTCCTTTCATAGAACTTATGGCTGATCATCCTATGGTCAGTTTGAAAAAGCAGGAAATACATTGCTCTTTGTTGTAGCAACATGCACACAGACCTACATGTAATTGAAATCCCATGCAAGTATAGCAGAAGGAAAATAAGCGCCCTTTGGAATTGCTCTTCTCCTCCTGTCCCCTTATTTTAGGCACAGACAGAAGGATTGGAGGAGCCATTTAATCTGAACATTTCTAGAAATATAAAGTGTTAAAATTAGCTCAACAAATGTATCTTGACACTATTTCTTGGCTGCAGTGTGGTGGAGGTGACCAACATGCCAGGAAAAGCTTATTTCATAATTTAAGTGACAAGAGTAGCTAAAGAGCAGAAGGGTGCAGGGAGCTAAAATGATGTAGGAGGTTATCTATTAAAATGTTATCAGAGAATGCTTGTATCAGATGGTGTGAGAGCACATTGTTGTTGTAGAAGCAGCAGGAACAGCATGAGGAGAGCAGACAGCTGGGGATGTAAAAGCTGGTACTAGGCATGGGCTGAACCTCCCCATCCACCACACAGGGGAGGAAACATTGTACAGATCACTGAGATAACTCACAAGGTGGGATTGCTTCTTTCTCTTCTCCTTTTCATGAAGTGCAAGGAAACTTCACATTTGGAAAATGTGAATTTTGAGGGTTTCATTAAGAAAATATAATTGTAGAGCTTTTTAATGAGGAAACAAACTATAATTATTTGACAGCCAAGCTGTAAAGAGAAGACTGAGTTCTTTTAAATGTCTTATGAATTGAGTAAAAGGTTATATGTTGGAATACAAGTCAAAAATATATATTTCTAAAACAAAAGGTCTGAATTACCAGATTCCAGTTAAAACTTCAGAAAACTTAGTTGGCAAGTTTGTCACTACACAGGCCACTGAGTTGCAACATCCAGCATGGTCAGGTTTGTGTCTTTTCTTCTGTTAGGCAGTTAAAGTTGCTTTTTCCTTTCTGCATCCTGGTCTCTCTGGGCCTAAGAGGCTCAATTAGATATGGAAAATAGTTTTTCTACACCCTGACTGATTAGAAAAGCATAATGATGAGACTTTTAGAATTACTGGATCAGGCAGTAACAGAATCATGGCAAATGCCACAGTGTCCTGCAGGGAAGGAGCTGTGTGTAGTGCTGGGAAGATGCATGGTAGCAGGCACCATAGAGCAGTGGGATTGCATGCAGGCAGACTGAAATTCAGGGAAAATCTGGTTTGTGGTACAAGATTGCATGATGTTAGATGCTCAGCTCAAGGGCTATCCAAATCACAATGATGCCTTCTGATCCTGTTCTCCCCAGTTAACCCCCTGGGTGTGCTGAAGTTCTTTATGTTTTCCATGGTAACCTGTATCACTAGACTGATGTTCTAGAGTCTTCATTTCTGGAGCAATATGCCTTGCAGGGCTTTTCTCCTTTCTCACCACATGTGATACCCTTGCCTTGCTGAGAGTGATGGGTCTTCTGCCTCTAAAATCCTATCGTGTAAGTCAGCACATAATGCTAAAACCTGCCTATTTCATTGAAAACACCCTTATAGCTGAGGCTCAGAGACAGCAATGAGTATTTCTTGTAAGGAAATTATGATTTTTCTAAGTAATGCAGAAACATTAGTGTCAATAATCAATGGCATTAAATTATGTGAAAATTTTCCCTTGTACTACTATTCTACATCCAAGGTCATTATTATTTTTTTTAATGGATATAGATTTCCTTCATCTTCAGTCAGTGTGTTTCCCAGGAATGACTCTCATGACTGGACTGCAGGGGAGCAGGAATGTTGTAGCAACACTTAAAGAGAAAATATATATTTGGAAGCATATGACTTCAGGCATTGTTCGAGCTCGGCTGTGCCACCCCAAAATTACACATTTCAGCTTTATAAAGTAAGGCATATTGAACAACAGTTGAAGCTCAACAAAGCATTTACAATTCAAATTTTGTGCCTGCCTAGCTTGCCTGTCACTGAAGGTTAGGCTTAAATTCACAAAGGGAGTTATTCAGAAGCAAAATAAAATACTGCTTCTATTAAAAATAAATAAAATGTAGTGCATATTCAGATAAGCAACTGCTTTGCATTATCTGGAACCAAAAGTGATGATAGCATTGAGTGCAGTGACCTGTGCTGAAATTAAAATCAGTTTGAATTGTCAGATATCAGCTCAGCACAAAAGGCATTATGTTTTATCTCTATTTCCCTGTCCCTGGACTTGCCCTATCTGTGCCAAGGTGATGCCTCCAAGGACCATCACAGTAACTTTTTAACACACTTCAAGGAAATGGTTTCCACTACAAACATCTTTCAAACTACTTTGTACTTCGTCAGTAGCATAACCAGTCTGCAATGTGAAATTTCTGTGTGAAAATCAAACTCCTTTTTGAAAGAAGCCTGCAGTGAACAGCTGAGTCCCCAAATCCCTATTGTTCCCAGTAACAGCTGCTCTATATGTTACCTGTCATGGTAACAGGTGTTTGGGGTTTTTAAACCCTTGAAGAGCTTAAAAACTGTATGCTGGTAGCACATCAAGGAAGCATCAGTCTGGTGAAACTGTAATTCATAGCTTGGATGCACTGGTACCACAGGATAAATATTCTTAGAGTGGAAATTAGGGTTATTAATCACCACTATCTGTTAATTTATTGTCACAGTGTGGTTTGGCAGTACTAATATTCTGCTATAATCCAAAACATAGGAAGCAATGTCTAATTATCAGTTTCATCTCTTGAAACTCAGCTCTTTTATGTATTTCTCTCCTTCCGTTAGCAAATGGGCACCAAGAACATTTGTCATGATGTTATCTCTGATCATTATGTTATTGACTTAGGCATTAATGAATATTCTATACTCTGTGTTATTTTATGCATTCATTTATTTAAAATCTCTAACTGGTTCAGCTTTGTTACCAACAGCAAAAAAATGCAGCTAGTTTGTTAGTGCACTGGATCTTAATCCCTTTCTCTTACTATCCTGCATCACTGGCTTTATTCCCCATCAGCTAGTCAGTCTAGCCAGTCTTTCCTCTCACCCTGAAGAAGGTATCTTCACTTGATTCAGTAAATTGCTCTAGACACATTTGACTCTTTGGCCTAGATTTCCCCTGACTGTAATAGAAGCTCAGACAACTTGCTCATATGTTTCATGCAAAAGTCATCACNAAGCTCTATGAAAATTTTCTTTAAAGAAAAAAGGAACCTAGCAACAGTTTCTGCAAGTTTTGTAAGTGCCTTCTCACTACCTAAAGTAAACTAAAACTGTCTCAAGATGAAATTTTCCTCTTGTTGGTGAAGATAAACCTACATTTTCCCTAGCATCTTCATTCATTTTGTACTATGTACATGAGAGAAATCTTGGGTACCTGTTCAAACTTCATTTATTGCTGTCAATACTTCCACTGATTGGCAGTTTTCCTACCATGTAGCTACCTAACTTCAGAAAAATGTGAAATTCATTCATTAAGCCCTGGGTTTTCTAAAGTGTCTTCAATGATTAGACACAAGTCGGGACTGAGAAGGAGTAACAAGGCCAGATCAGGACTACAGTAAGTTTTTTTCTAGCCAAACATGCTAGAAAAAAAAAAAAAAAAATCAGACCTTTAACATCTTTGTGCCTTTCTTTGGTGTAAATGCAAATAATTTCTTAAGAGATCTAGAAATATGAGGAACAGTCCATGCCCAGGAGGTGCATCCTACTGTGTGCCTCTTTACAGTGGGAAGGGCAAGGGGTTTCAGGAAAGTGAGTCAAACCATTTCAGTGACATAAAGTTACGTGGTGGGAGTCTGTAACCATGGTGATGAAACCACTCAGGTAAATCAGAGTCCAGGGGGACTGGGCTGATAGTGGTTCATATCCAGAAAGCCACTTCAACCTCCCAAGTTAAGGGGAAAAAACAGTTTATGAAGGATAAAGATTTTTTCACAAAAGATTTTTTACTGATATTCCAGTGATTGGAATATGCATAATATGGTGTGCGTAGGTGCCTCATCTGAAATCCAACACAAGAGGCATGATTTTGGCAAAAGCAAAGCAGCAACAGATGCTTCTGACAACAGAGTTGTGTAACAGGTTTCTCTTTCTGCAACCTAGGTCAGCTGTTTCTCACAGAAAGTTTAACTGAAATGTTAAGGCATCTGATACTAATCAGGGGGTTTAAAAAATGGAGCTGTGATAAAATTGAGGCATGATCTTGTTTTCCTTACATTGATATTTCCACTGGATTCTTCATTTGCCAAAGTTGCACATAACCATAACCTCAGCTACTTGAGCTTTTGTATGACCACAAGAATTTTATATTTATCTCAATTATATAAGAAAGAAACATGACCTGCTGTTGAGAACTTTGTACACTGACAGAAGGAAAGAGAGTGGGAATTATTTGAACAGAAGAGCATTTGGTATACGTTGTAAAGCCCACCACTCGTACTTTGCTGCACTGAACTGAGTTTTCAGTTTGAATCACAGTTTCTGTGATTCAGACATTTAGGCACTGGCTAATAAGAGTGTTTCGTAAGGTATCTGTGACTTTGCACACCAGGTTGTTTTAACACCAGGGCTATTTAGAAGCTATTTTTAGGTCACTGTGATGTTAATGGTATTGTAAGTGTGGTACTATTAGGCATGGAAATGAACTGCTTTTAGTCAGTGAAATACCTCACGTATACTGTGGTGAATCCATAAGGAGATACGTGCTTTTGGTGATCTGAGTTATTACAAAGTGCTTTTGAGGAATAGCCATAGATCTCCCTAAAAAAATTATTTTACTGTTTTGATTTATTTTGCCCTTCCAAGCCAAGATTGTTGTGACACAGAAATAGACAACAAAGCCCTGCCAAATTTTTGCTTTGAAAGATGCTTATTTTGAGTGGCTGCGATAGTGTAAATAGGAAATAATTTTGCCTCTTAATTTCTGCTGAAGTAAACCTTGGGTTATAGTAATAATTTTAATATCTCTTATCACACTTGAACCTAACAATATTAATTGAATCCTGTGTGATCTAACAGAGCAGCTTGCCCTGTCATGAGAAAAAATGTCAGTCAGAAATCACAGCTAATTATTGCAAAAATCATTACGAAAAATAAGTCTTGCTCATTTAGTATTCACAGAAGTGGGTGATCTGTAGATTGCTTCCCAGTCTAGGAAAATAAAACTATATAGAGTATCAATATTTATATGTTATTAAATCAGAAACAGCAGACATAGACTGGATTGCTATGTGGTGTAGCTTCATATGAAGTACCTTTAGTAATACGCTACTAAAAATGAGAATAAAGAGATTATAATATGCAATTTCTGAAATTTATTGCAGTCTTGCAGCAGACCTTACAACTGTAAACTCTAATGTGTATCATCTGCACATCAGTAATAATCATTAGCCATTAGCTACAAACAATTATTTCCAGGATCACTTACAAAAACAATTTCAAGTTGTGACTTTAAAAAGCTACACTAAAGACCAGGAGTTTTTCTCAGGAAAATGCACATTTATTTTTAGGTATAATCTGACCTATTAATGAAGCATATTTAAACTATAGCCACAAGCACTGACACAAATAGCTTTTTCCATTCTTAACACAAATATTGTTTCATAGATTGAAGCTACCATGCATTTTTGATAGTTCTTAAGAGAAAACATTGTTCAAATATATCCTTTGCTTAATTTCTGCTACCCACTCTGCCCTTTACTACTTTCATCATCACTCTAAATAGGAAGTCCAGCCTAATTCAAGACAGCCCCCACAGCAGGACACACCTTGTGAGAAGATAAATCTTTCTCTTCCATTGATTAACATCTTCTATCACTAATAATGAGACTGTACACATACTAAAAAAAAAAAAAAAATTATCTCCTGTGCATAATAATTTCTTGTGGCCTCAACTGCCAGAAGAGTGCCTGCCCATGAGCTGGAAGATGTGTGTGGGCAGGGACAGTTCACTCTCTGAGGGATGGAGCCAGCTGAAGCTCGTGCAACAGAAACAGAAGGGTAGCAGGCAGTGGGGGAGTCACACTTCAGGCTGGTATCTTGTCAGGTTTATCAGTATCTCCCCATGACTGGTTTTAGTGTGGAAAGGGTGAGATGAGATGTCTCTTAGAGCTTGAAGATATAATTTTTGAGGGTTTGTTTTTTATTTGTTTGGGTTTTTTTTAAGGAGTTATATTCTGACATTCTTATGTGTTCCTGGTTTGTGTAAGAAAGAAATGCATCAAGGAAAATACTCTCACAGATTGAATCTTTAACATCTGAATCCATGTACAGTTCATATATGATCACTTAGAAACTAATCAGTGGGAATCAAAATAAAAAAAAAAAACCCACCTTGTGTCTTTTTTAAGGCAACACTAGGTTTATTTCAGGGTTGTGCCCCAGAGGAGGCACTAGGCATGCTGAATGATAGTTGTTGAAAGCTCAAAAACATGGATAATCACTAAAAGAAAGTGTACCAATGGCATCTCAAAGTTCTAGCTGTATCTTTTTTGCCTACAAGAAAATATCTAAGGATAGTTGCATGCAAAACAAACCACAGGCAAACACCTTAAACTCAATGCTTCTTAAGGAGACATGCTGTGATAGTGAAGCAGGACTAGAGATTACCTCATGAGACAATTATATTGTGCCTCTGCCCCAAGACAGGATCAACATTGTCACTGTCATATCTGACAGAAGCTTACAGTCATTTTACTGAGAGAGATGTCATAATTTACCTAGGGAATCTACTCCAGTGCTTAATTATCCTTATTAGAAAGATTTTCCAAATTCCTGCCTTGGTCTTCCTTACAGCCCATTACCTCTTGTCCTGCCAAGGTAGCCCATAAAGAATAGATTGCAGTCACACCCAAGAATTCCCCAAGGACACATTCCTGAAAAGAATAGGGATAGCAAGAGCATCTTTTCCCATAAGAATTAATGACGGGGAAAATGCATGCAGGGACTTAAGAACTACACATGGTTTAAAATCACAGGGAGCAGGATCACTGGGAGGAGAGTCTCTTTGCTGCTGTCCTTTCAGCACTGTTCTGGAAAATATAATCTGTTCCATCTATGCGACAATGACCAAGAAAACTCTTGCAGTGTAAGCATCTTGTTGTCTTTCTGGACCGTTCCGTCTTCATTGTCTTCCTGAAATAAATCAAAGTCAATCCATCATAGGTGAGGGACAAAAAAAAGGGGCAAGGATGGTAGTTAATGGACCAGAGTATTAAATGGTCAGGAGCAGAACCTTTAAGTAGTGGACAGAGAAACAGAGGAGAGTGAGATACCACTGTATTGCCTTAGTGTCCGCTGAAACCTTCTACATAGATAGAAATGATCATAAACTTTTCCCAGTGTTGTCTCTCCTGCAAGCCATCCAAAACCTATTTGCCCTGCCTTTTGTTGCTCTTCATATTTACAAGTAGTGAAATGGGTTGATAGAAATGACCTGGTCACTCTTTATTTTGTGGACTATATTATATTTTTACTTTCTGGAGGGATTGGCTGCTTGAACAATGAGTTGTATTTATTTTGATCTAATAATCTCACTATTCTTAATATGTACCTCAAATCTGACTGCAGAATGGGGTGAACAAATGCATGGGAGATGTCTAATG
The DNA here is from genome assembly GCA_013401035.1 of Horornis vulcanius. Lineage (NCBI taxonomy): Eukaryota > Metazoa > Chordata > Aves > Passeriformes > Scotocercidae > Horornis > Horornis vulcanius. Next base: position 13,036 of record VZUA01021834.1, on the reverse strand, counting down.
ACTGTGAGAATAAGGGGTGAAGGTGGCCATGGGAAGAGGTTAATGTGTGGCTGCTCTGTGCCTTTGGAATGGACTCCATATGCCTATCATCCCCCTGTGGTAAGAGCAGTGTTTTCCCATCCCTCTGGCACAGGACTTTTGTTGCTGGGGAACTTACATGGAGACAGGGAGAACTCTCCCTGTGTGGTGGTTGTGTGTGTGAGAAGTGTTTAAGCATTCATCCCTCTGAAACAAGGCAATCCCTCACACTGACCAAGTCCTGTGCAGGGGGCAACAGTTTCCAGGGATAACTTTGCCTTGCAATCCAATTGCAAAATAGCTGGCATTTGACAACTATTGGGGCTGCTGCCAGGGGCAGTCTGTGTCTGAGAAGCCACAACCCTCTTCTCCATAGACATCTCGTCACTGCCGTCCTCTCCCTGGAGTCCTGTGGCATGGGGCTGCACCCAGGCAGCGATGGCAGCAGGAGGTACTGATGATGGGACAGCTCCTTCCTTCTGGCAGGTGGTCTCATGGTGATAGGAAACCAGCTCATTGCTGAAGTTGACCCTCTCCACAGGGGATTTGGGTGTGCCACAGCAGCAGCACCGGCAGCCCAAGAGATTGCTGAAAGCCCTCCTGAAGTCTGCGTTGAAAGCGTAGATCACTGGATTCACTGAAGAGTTGGCCCAGCCAAACCACACAAAGACATTGAAGGTGGTTTGGCCAATACAGAGTGACTGTCCTTCAGGGTCTTCCTCGAGGCTGGGCTGGCAGAAAGGCAGCAGACAGTTCAGCAGGAAGAAGGGCAGCCAGCAGCAAACAAAGACTCCCATTATGATAGAAAGGGTCTGCAGCACCCTGGTCTCCTTGTGCAAGGAGCTCCGCAAAGAGGAGATGGGCTCCTTGCCAGCAGATGGCCACTGACCCCCTGCTCTCTCAAGGGTGGAGATGCGGCGGATCTGGGCCTGGGCAATTCTGTAGATCTTGGTATAGGTGATGATCATTATGGCCACGGGGATGTAGAAGCTGATAAGGGAGGAGGTGATGGCATAAGTGCGATTCAATCTGACATCGCAGCGGGGTGTCCCAGGGAGCCAGGAGCCTGGATCTTTACTATCCTTGGCTTTATGCCATTGCAGCTGCACTGGGATGAAGGAGATGAGGATGGAGAGAGCCCAGGCCGTGGCTATCATGGCACAAGCAAGGCGCTGCGTCATCCTGCGCTCATAGCGAAAGGGGCTGGCGATGGCCCAGTACCGGTCCAGGCTGATGATGCAGAGGTGGAGGATGGAGGCAGTGGAGCACATGATGTCGAAGGCCACCCAGGTGTCACAAAAGTGGCTGCCAAAGAGCCAGGAGCCTCCAGCAACCTCAGTGACTGCCTTCCAGGGCATCACCAAGAGGGCCACGCAGAGGTCGGAGACGGCCAGTGACAGCACGAACCAGTTGGTGACCTTGTTGCGGAGGTGGCGGAAGCGCAGGATGGCGAGGCACACAAGCGCATTGCCCAGCAGCGTGCTCAGCACCAGGGCGCCCAGCAGGCACCCGGTGAGTGCCCGCAGCACCCGCGGGCCGCCCCCCAGCGCCGCGCTCCCCATCGGGGGCGCTGCCCCTGCTCAAGCACCGTCCCCGCTGCCCCGGGCTCCCCCGGCCAGCGCCGCCCCCGGCTG